>JAANSN010004933.1:0-13646 GCA_036850665.1 Dicranocentrus wangi | reverse complement strand
GAACCCAGTATCGATTGGCTTAGGCCGCCACGCTCTGCCGTTGAGCTAGACACACCACCTTTGCCAGTACTATGCTTTTATGGAGAATGTAATGATTCCCCATATCACAGTAGTTGAATAGTATTTAGTAAACTTTTAATTTGTCAGTTTGTAAATATTAATTTTTAAGCTATATAAAAACAAAACATGATAAACTTAATATGTTGAGCTATAATGTAGTAAGTCATTGCGTTGAGATGTGCAATTAACTCTCAACGGCTTCTCCCAATTTCTGCTCGTTCAACTGGCTCAACTAGGTAAAAATACACTTGGGAATAAAAGCTAATTTAAGGAATGGATGTTGAATTTAAAAATAAAAACATAAAAACAAAAACGGATTATGGTTCACATTAAAAATTGTATGGGATCCAATTTTATTACCGGTTGGGAAAGGTGCAAGACAACACTCGGCAATTTTGGAAGGGCCAGCAATCCCTGCAGTGCGGAGTACTCTGTGAGCTCCACATGTCTGGTAGATGGAAGGTAGAAAAACTCTTCCAATCCAACCAATTACCATTTTCAAGGAGCGTGCCGATGCCGAATGCCGATACCTCGGCTGTCTGTTTAGATTTGGTCTGTGTCCCCTGTGTGTTGCAAATTTGTCTCTGCTATTTTTCTCCAGTATTTTTGTATTACAACAAAAATTAACTGGTGATGGGGGACAGGTGGACAGGGGCAACATTTCTTCTACGAGTAGGTTTCTTTATCTTCAACTGGATTGAGGTAATAAATTCAGGATTTTCTACGTGCTGGTTGAGTATCAGAGAGTGAAATATTGCGCATTTTGCTGCCGAATTGGTTGCCAATTATATGCGTATCTTTATTTATTCAACACCAGACTCAGAATCAGAATGTGTCTCCTCGTCTGCATCTGCACACGCTCATATTATATCCTTCCTCGTTTAGGCATTCATACTTACTCACCATTCTTACGATAATAATAACATCCGCCAATTAGTAACATATTTAATTACACGTGACAAGAGGATGCCGAAGCCGAACGCACAAGATGAAAAAAAATGTTTCGTTCAGGACTAGGTACTGTGTGAGTGTTTTTATCAATAGGCTCATCAATTGAGGTCTTCAATGTGGTCTTTAATTGGGTCTTATTGAACCCTTTCTTCCAGAAATTCCAGATAAAACCGGAAACTTTTATTGACTTTGTTCTACTTTTTTTACTCATTAACTCATATCAGTTTTTGCTCAAAAACCTCCTCAAAGTTATGGTGGCAAAGTTATTCAGAGAAACTCCAGGGGAAAACGTGAGCTACATATAATTAGACACGAAGGAAAGAGGATACTATGAGTAAAAATAGAAGAAAAATTATCAAATAAATGTTACGTTTCCTTGCATACAACTTTATGAAAGAATCAATCACCAAACACATACATTTACATGCACAAAATTAGATAAAAGTTCGATTTCGATGATTTTTGTGTATTAATTATATAATGAATTATAATTTAGAATAATTTGTAAATTATTTATATGTGCTTCAGAGCACTACGCTCACCCAAATCGTAAACTCAAGCGTTCTATACCATACATGGGTTGCATATTTATTACACACTAACCAACTAGGTTTTGTGCGACCTCGTCTGTATTATACCACTCCACATCACTAAATTTTGATGACGCATGACGAGGGCAAATAACACTCGGAAAATCTTGCTTGGCTCAGCTAAAGCTACAGGATGTGGATAGTCGGGAAGCTAAAGCTATTAACACTGCAATGGATATATCAGCCATCATCATCCATTCATTCGGCCTGACTGGGCCCATGATTCATGAAAAAAATCAGTACGAACGAACGCGTATTTGGAGGAGAACACGTCAGGTTAAAGTGTCAATAATTTTCGCTAGTTAACGCTCTGCAGTTTCAGTTTCAACATCAGACAGATTAATTAAAAGTAATTAGTACTCTAGAAAATATTGTTTGCTGGCGATATTTTATAAAGTTTGTGATCTGAACGCAGGATTTAAAAGTTTTGCAAAATGGTGCATCAATTCTTTCACTGCGTCAGGGAGGCTCCGGCAAGAGTGGATGGATTTGCAAGAGTTATAAATGGGAGAGAGCGCTTCTCAGTCGCTTTCCAAATTTTGTTTCCTCCGTCCCCATTCCGTTGGAGTAACCCTGTGGTTTCCTGGTTAGATGCGATTACGTCAAGTTTCCAGTTTGATAGTGTAAGTTCTTTAGTATCCACTCACATTCAAACGTCTTCTTTGTATAAAGTCACTTTACAAACTACTGGTTTTTAAAACTAACTAGGGTAACGTGCCTAACCATGTTTACAAGCGTGTAGTTTGGATGTTTCAATGCTTCGGATTTGCCAGAGAGCCACAGAAACGATCTTCTCTATTCCAATTTTTCCTATACCTCTTTTGGGTATGATATAGCCTGAAAAAATTAATTATTTCTCCATTCTATATGGTTTTCTTTAATAAAATAAAATATAGTTTAATTGATTATGCATTGTGTTAATAACACATTTCAGATATTTTATTCAGCAACAAGTCCGCTTGCGAATGATGCCCCTTTCAATTTCATGACGGGCTTCAATATCCACGACACGCGGCTAGTTATCGTTGGACAAGATCCTCGGCAGAGTGGACCCTCCTCTGGCTTTGCTTTCCATCGAGCAGTATGCCCATCCTCGGAATTCATTTTCAAGGCGCTCCAAAAGGAATCGCGCATTTTTTCCGAGATTTTGGGAGATGCAAAAGTAGAGCTCACGGACGACAGATTAAATGAGGCATGCAAAACGTGCAGCATGGCAGGTTGGATTGATCAGAGTTAGTAAAAATAAAATAAAGATACACAATTTCCCATTTGAGATCACGTTGAATTATAATAATTTAAGGGGATATCAATTTTTTCAGAAGTTCTCCTACTCAACTCGGCCCTCTCGTGCAGCCAGTACCAAAACAGACATATGATGAGGGAATGGCAGATATTTACAGATTTTATAGTCCAATATTTAAGCAACGTGAGGACCTCCATCGTATTCATTTTGGCAGGAGGGATTGCGTCCCGGAAAGAAGGTTTAGTGGACAAGGTACGTGAAGAAAATCTTTCAATTTGAAATGAGCTTGATTCAAACGAAAACATAACGAAATGCTAACAGCCATTCTGATTCTTTTTTTTAAATAATTGCTCTGTTTGAAACTTTACAGACGAAACATCTCGTTCTCAATGTGTATCATCCGATATGGAATAGTCGGAACGAGAGTAGCAGAGTTGAGCAAACCTCTCTCAAATGGAGCAGAGTGCTCCCATTTTTCAACGCAAACCTGTTCCTCCACCAAAAATTTGGCGTTCATGGGATAATCGATTGGAATAGCATAGGGGGGTCAGTATCAGGAGGAGTCGAGAGGCTTCATTTTATGGAAAACTGCTTTAGGAACTTTGTACGATAAAGCGTCTCGATTAAGAGCTGAGCACGGCTGTTTTGAAAAAATGGGGAGTCTTCTCCTCTTTAAAAATGCGAGAAATTATCTGTTCGTTAGAGATGCGGGAGGAATGGCAGAATCTTAGGGACCACTATATCATTTTACAGGAAATAGGTATGACTCTAGCCATTACTACACATCGTCAATGATGTATTGACATTGACATTGCTGTAACTCGAGATAGATATAACTAAGCAACTTGTCCCTCATCAGAAAGGACACGTCTAAAAATACACCGGTGGAGCACATTCCGTTGTATATTATGTCAATTACGTTTATCAAACGTCAACAGTGTCTAAAAATCCAATTAAGTTATTATTCTTATTAAGAAGCACAAGTGAAAGAATGTGCACATTCAGCTTACTCGTTGCTAACGCACATGGATGACCAATAAGAAAAATGACACACACGTAATATAAAGTGACTCACGCACTATCCACAAGTAATATTTGACTACTTATCTACTAATTGTAAAGTAAAAAATGCATTTTTGTATATTCGATGATAATATAATTTCATAAGACTACTTAATTTAGAAGAGGATATGTTATACCATTTATTAATTGTAATTACTTTGCATAAAAACACCGCATAACAATCCAAAAGTCAGTTTCGGCTACCCCATCCGAGACAGTATGCGATGCATTGTCGAAAGGATTCTCAAACTCGAGATTGATTAGTGGTTTCTGAGTTCACATGTACTTCAAATGGAGATTGCCACGCCCCCGCCGCAAAAGGTTCTTGTTTCTTGGAAATTAAGTGGCAAATGACAAAAAAGTAAAAAAACGCGAGCCCAAAAACCCAACTGGGACTACTGGGAGTACCTTGCTCGCTCCACATAATAAGCCACTGGAACAGGAACCCAACTAGAGGAGCAACATAATATACTGGTGGACGAGATTACTTGCTACCACTAAGGTAAATTTAATAATAGAGACTAAAATTATCACCACTCGCTTCATATTAAACAAATTACGTAAACCCATCCAGCCGCAAAGTGTCTCTAACAAAATATTTTTGTAACTCAAGAATAATAATAAGTTTGACCTCTTTTACTGATTGCTCCTGGTCCATCCTTTCCCCGACATCTGCAGATGTTATGGTTTAAAATAAAATGGGATTGTGGGCTCTGCTCTGCTCCTGATTGGAGTTATCCTAATGCGTACGCATGTAACACAACACGCACTTGAGAGATATGAAAACAGGTTTCCTTGTATCTAAGAACACAAGTATAATATAGGAACTGTTGTACTTCATGTATCTGTATCACGTATCACGTGTTGTACTTACGCATCACACGAAACTTCCTTTGTTTCTCTCATGCAACTCTCACTCTCATTCTTACCCAGCATAAAATATTATGACAGTCTTGCTGACCTCACACAGAGCTCATCTGTCCTTGTCCCATCCATCCCCCTTGTTTCGCTTGCTGTCCTACTTAGAGGATATGACTGATCAACTAGCCAGGTTTTCTGCAATGAGCTTATACTCTCACAAAAGTTACAAATCATACACTACTACAGTACTATAGTACGGGCAGTACGGCACTGATGATGATGAGAGCAAAAAGGGACAAGAAATGCTTGGTTAACTTCATTTAGCTTTTGGAAATTTCGGAAGTCGTGAGCAGGCAGAAAACAACACTAATTGAGTCCCTTTCACCTTATTCAGCCCACTCGCGTCTGCCAGCGTGCCTATTTAATTTTTCAGCAAGTCAAAACCTCAATCCCGTACCAGACCCCACTCTTTCAGGGGTGAACACATTGGAGAATAAATCCTAACAATCACAATTAGTCCTTATTCTTCGTTTGTGAACTGTGTTCCTCATAGTTATTGGTAATGTTCGCTTTTTCAAAAATTAGCTGAATCCATAGTTTTTAATTATCTTTTGTGTTAAATTTTAACTTTATGGCATGTGTATTGCGTGATATTACTGATATTGTGTTGCTGTTCTGACAAGAATTAGAACAATAAGTTTAAAAATGGTGCATCCATTTTTCAACTGCGTCCGGGCGAATCCAGCAACTGTGAATGTGTATGCAAATATCAATAGAAATGGGGCTGAGCGATTTTCTTCAGCTTTCAAAATACTATTTCCTCCTACCCCCTTCCGCCAGGGTGACCCGGTGGTCTCCTGGTTAAATGCGATTGAGTCAAGTTTTGAGTTTAATGGTGTAAGCTTTTTTTTAACAAATTATACTCTATCCGATTCCCTTACTTATGTGCAAGGTAAATTGTTTATTTATATACTTAATTTTTACACATAAATATTTTAACACAGAAGGGGAACGTGCCCAAACATGTTTACAAGCGTGTTTCCCAGTTGTTTGAAAGGTTTGACTTTGATGAAGAGGAAGACGAATATTCCCCTCTGTTCCAGTTTTTCCTCTACCTATTTTGGGTATTATAAAATATTAGTACAATTTAACCATTCCGTCTGTTACAGGATTAACTTGTGTGGTATGTGGTAATCCAAATATGGTAAACTTTTTGCATAATGCCAATTTCAGATATTTTATATGGCAGAAAGACCACTTGAGCACGAGTCAGTTTTCAAATTCATGACTGGGTTCAACATCAATCTCACGCGGGTAGTTCTCGTTGGGCAGGATCCTCGGGAGGAGGGATTCTCCTCGGGATTTGCTTTCCACGAAGCGATATGTGAGTCCTCGAAATTCATTTTGGAGGCGGTGCAACAGGAATCGGAAGTTTTTGACGAGTTGGGAACTCCCAATTTGATGGAGCTCGCAGATTGGATATTAGATCGGGCTTGCAGTACGTGCAGCATGAGGGGATGGATCGATCAAAGTTGGTCAATTTGTTTTACACAATATTGCTTTTTCCAGTTGGGAAAACTTGAATTATAATATTTGGTGGATATGATTGTTGTTTTAAATAAAAAAAAGAGGTCCTTCTAATCAACTCGGCTCTCTCGAACTGTCAGGATGAAAACAGAGACATGATGAATGCTTGGAAGATTTTTACTGATTTTGTAGTCGAGTACTTAAGCGACACGAGGGAATCCATTGTTTTTATTTTTGCTGGTGGGATTGCCTCCAAAAAGGAATGTTTGGTGGACGAGGTAAAAACATGGGTTGGCTTTGGTTCAATCTACATACCTATATATAAAAATACAATTTCTGATATGATTCAATTTTTTGTAGAGTAAACACCTCATCCTCAATGTTTATCATCCGGCAAGATACAGTTACGGTCGAAAGGGAAATGAGCAATCCTCCCTTAAATGGAGCAGAGTGTTACCATTTTTCAATGCAAATTTGTTCCTCCACCAAAAGTTTGGTGCTGACGGGATGATCGACTGGAATAGCATTCGGGGCTCAATCCCAGGAAGACAACGGAGGCTTCAGTTTATGGAACACTGTTTTAGCAGGTTATACGCCAAGGCATCTCGTTTACGATATGGGCACGGCGATTTTGAGAAAATGGGGAGCCTTCTCCTCTTTAAAAATGAGAGTGATGATGTGTTCGTAAGAGGTGCGAGCGACGTTGCAAATTTGTTTTAGCCACACGACTTTTTTATTGCAAATTAACTTTATTTCTGGAGGACTTTCACAGATAATTATAGAGGCAGTTGCAATTATACAAAACACATATAGTACGAATTATTTGAAATATTCTAAAAATTAATTAAATAATGTGTAGTATTAGTATTTTTAAAATCTCATTTGGTCATCATTCATCAACAACAACGGAATCAACGTCGAACCTTCACTTGCAAGCAGTATTTTCTGTTCTCTGTGTACAACTTGAAATACTTTTATTTATTTTTTATAAATAATAATACAATAAATTAAAGTTAACGTATTTGTAAATGCATGCAGTATCGGTATCTAGGTACTACCATGATTAATCAAGTAGATATGTCCTGTTTTGCATATTATTGCTTAGCCTTTTCCGGATCGCCTCATCCCTTGTTTAAAATTCCAGAAGCTAGAGCCCAAGAATAATAAACTTGTAAAAAAGGATTGTTGCAGTTGATAACGCTGGAAATACTTATGACACATATCTGGGCTTCAAAAGGAGTACAAAATATTATGGAGATACATGTTCTTGCTGCATTTATAGTTTACTCTCAAGAGATAGAATCCCCCACTTGCATCGCGCATTGAATACTGCTGAATAACATTGATGTGTTTTTAAGTGATGGGGATTCTGCTTTGCTTGTTGCATGAAATACATGGTAGCAGGAGGGCTTTAATATCTGCAAAAAATCTGTTCTCTGGCTGGCGGAGCTGCAAAACTGCTTATTTTGAGAAGAAGGCAAAAAAACCTTCCTCAGCACGGATATTCACCTCACCTCGTAAATTCATTGGATGGATTCCCGTTCCCAGTTCCCGTCCAGACCGATGGTATGTTTATGCAGCAGTACATGTGTACGTACTGTTTGTTTAGAATGGTTTGGGGGAAAAACTACAACAGGATCTGGCTAGATAAAGAAAGGGTTCAAAATTCTTTTCTTGTTGGGTATTGTTTTGATTGCTATATTGCAACATCATCATCTTCACGAACTCACTCACTCCTCGAGATACAACAAACAAGTTTCTTTATTAGACGACTATCGTGCACTGACTGACTACCCTTTCTGGGTGACGTGACCTTGATCCGTTGATGAGAGCAAAAAATGAGAAAGTTTTTTTCAGCTAAGCAGGCTGCAGACTGTGTTCGGTAACCTTAAAGCCAATCACATATTATGACATACTTATTTTCTGCTGGGGATGGGTCTGCAGAACTGTATTTAGGTAAGCAGTATTTTTCTGTGAGGGGGATGGATCATTGGAACGTGATGGCAAGTCATATAATATACTCGTATCGTATTTAGATCAATCCAAATAAAAGTAGTATATTATCTATTATTAGGGCTTACGGAATTATATTTCCTGTCGCGTCATTGATATAATAACTGAACAAAAAACCAAAAAATGGGCAAGTGTTGCTTGACTCGACTCTTAGGTAGAAGGAAGTGATGGGGAGAATTTAGCTTTAACAATGTCCCTCGATCCTCGCATTATGCGGTAAACCAGTACGCATACGTTATTCATCTGCCTACATCTGTTGTGTTGTGACGGCTTGTCTGTTCTAAATATCCCCTAAATGCTTTACCACATCTCTAATCGTAATCACTCAAAAAAACATTGTATGATTTTTATGGGAACAGGGAACAAATCTACCCGTTATATAGCAACCGCATATTGCGCATTGATCTGCTATGATTTCTTTAAATTTTGATGTAAGCAGAACATCAATACCTGAAGAAACTGTTTCATGTCGGAGCTGCAATTACTGTGTGTTACAGGCAGCAAATTCCTCAAAACGCTCTGAAAGTAATCCACGCTCGTTTAATTTGAAACGGTATCCATTCCTTCCATCTTTCATACCAGTTCCTTTCTATCATCGTTACATTACAGCCACTCGGAACCCTTCGTATGGGATCGCATATGGCTTGAAAAAAGCAAAAAAACGACTGAATAAAAACCAAGGGTTAGAAAAATGTTGAAACTGCCTAAAAGGGTTACATAAACTATACTCACTCGCCACTCGAACGATACATAAAAACAGGTTTTCGTACTTGCGTTATGCACTGCTGAATTACTACACAGGTTTTCCGTGCGACCATGTATTGTACGACCACGCCACGACACCACTCCACCTCCTTAATACACTGATGAAAGGAGCAGCAACTGATGATGATCATGATCATGATCATGACTAGCAGAAAATAAAAAATGCTGCTGGGTTGTGAGGTAGCTGGCAGCTGCAGAATGTGTTCAGAAGCCTGAAGGTTGCCACGGATTGGGCATACCTCGCCCATACCGATCCCATTCTGCCAGTAAATATACTAAAAATTTGTGTTCCAGTTTGTGCTTGCACAGTGCAGATAAATGCTCAATATTTCTCGATTGCGTGAACATTGACCTCCCAAATTGCTCAAAAAATTCAGTAATTGCGCATTTTTCATAAATTTTCAAATAAATATAGTTTAATGTTAAAACTTGACTCTGTGAAAAATTGAATTGTGAAATTGTGACCACGGGATAGGATTAAGTTTGAAAATATGTCGCAAACATTTTTTGACCGTGTCCGTGCGGATAAAGAAATCGTGGATGCTTGGGCACGAGTGATAAATGAGAATGAGCGCTTTTCATTATGCTTTCAAAATCCTATTTCAAAATGCTCCATTCCCTTTTCAATCTGAAGACCCTCTGGCGTCCTGGTTGGATGTCATATCCTCCCACTTTGATTTGAAAGGAGCAAGTTCTTAATTATTTAAAAGCATTTTTTTGCGATTTGCATTTAAAGCTTTAACAATTCTTTATCATTTCGCAGCACATCTTCCGCATACCGCGACTTGTATACTGCGGTGTTGTTAACATGTTTCGGGATTACGGGATTAGTAGTGTGCACGAGCTCCAGGAATATTCCTCCGTGTTTCACTTTTTTCTCTACTTGTTCTGGGTACTTTAGAAAATATTTCGTAACAACAGTATAACATTCGAAATGGATCAAACCAATGTTGAGAGCATTAATTTATTACATTAATTTATATAGATACTGTCTCGGGCTCCTTATTCACTCGAGAAATTTAGCATTTTCAATTTCATGACCGGGTTCAAGATCAGCGACACCCGGGTGGTTCTCGTTGGACAGGACCCGTTACCGGAATCCTCCTCGGGATATGCCTTCCATGAAACGGTATGCCCCTCGTCGGAGTTCATTTTGCGGAGGTTGCAACAAGAGTCCCACATTTACGGTGAGTTCTCACGGAGTAGTTCACAACAAGAAAATTATTACGGAGAGTTCTCACGCCCCAACATGATGGAGATTACGGATCAGAAATTAGATGAGGCTCGAGAGACGTGCAACATGAGCGGATGGATTAACCAAAGTTAGTAACAAAAGAAATAGTAAAAATTGCTGGTCAACAAAGTATGTTTTCAATGAAAAGTCTAAGTAGAATGGCATGCTCGCTTTTTTCAGAGGTCCTTTTAATGAATTCGGCCCTTTCGTACAGCCAGGGTATTAGTTGGCACATGATGGAAATGTGGGAAATCTTTACAGATTTTGTGGTGAAATACTTGAGTGACACAAAGGAAACCTTGGTTTTCATTTTTGCTGGGAGTTATGCCATCGCAAAAGAATCCCTGGTGGACAAGGTTTGCTGCAGCATATAATATACTCCAATCTGATTGTGAGACGCAATCGGTTTAATCACAATCTCAATAATAATAATAATAATGCCCTGATTTAAAATATTTTGTACAGAGGAAACATCTCACCCTCAATGTTCTCCATCCAGCATGGTACAGCTGGAATACTGAAAGAAATGACGAGATGACCTCCAAGGGGTGGAGTAGGGTGTTGCCATTTCTCAACACAAATTACTACCTCTACCAAAAACTAGGATTGTACGGGATGATCGACTGGGGTAGCATATCTGAGCATGTCCCGGTCAGATTATACCGACTTGAGTATATGATGGACTGTTTAATGAAGATGGAGCGGCGTATTGAGTTCCAGCCTTGGGCGGAAGACGGGTATTTAGGGGAACTGGGAAGGTCTGATTTTTGCCGGGTTCAAAAGGACAACGGAACCGTGTTTGTCAGGAATACGATTGCAATGCCAATGTCAAGTCAGATTGATAACTGACTACCACTGATGAGACAAATCCTTTTAAATACTGAACAACGAAGAGACGAATGCTACTGGGTTTAGCTTTGTCAATAAAGGTCACTTACCACGAGTGAGCATTAGGATTATTTCTTTAGAAATAATTATAAATGGCACAAACACCTTAGTAAGGTGTATTACAAAGGTATTAGGGTTGCCCGAGTCCAAGAAGCGGATACTAGAACTGCTGTAATAAATATGGAAAGGATTTCCCAGCTATGAATTGTCGATGAAAGTACTTACCTTATAAACGTGAAGGAAAACGTGAAGTAAAACGAGAATTATTTAAGAAGCTAAAACAGCGAATGCAAATATTTGGTTTTGGTTTGGTGATGCAGACATTTTGTCAAAAAACAAATTTGAAATCGGTGTTTCAGATAGGATAAATGCACATGGGGA
Organism: Dicranocentrus wangi; assembly: GCA_036850665.1. Lineage (NCBI taxonomy): Eukaryota > Metazoa > Arthropoda > Collembola > Entomobryomorpha > Entomobryidae > Dicranocentrus > Dicranocentrus wangi. The sequence continues at coordinate 2,071 of JAANSN010004933.1, read as the reverse complement.
TCACTGCGATCAGCAATATTATTTTCTCAACTCGAGATGTGAGATGGGATGGGAGAGCTTTGCTCGTTGATATCGTACCTATATACCTCACAGGAGGATTCCGATCCAGAGCAGATCGTATTAGCATGACAGAAAGATTGCTGCAAATTCGCATTGTGAATCTGTTATTAGTAATAATGTGTTATTACAGATGCACATTATGATTCTCCACGTACAGGGAGCCACCTCCATTCCCATATTTCCCATTACAAATTCGTTCTAGGAAACTGGAAGCGTAAGTCATAAAACGTAAGTCACGGTTTGTCTGTTTTGCTCTTGCAGCAAAAAAAAAGCGTGAATGAGTAAAATACTTTTATGTAGTTGCCACCAATCCAATGTGCAATTGGAATCTGCTTTTATTTTCTCCAGTTAGAAGTACCTAATATTAAACTAAAGGCGGCAGCAGTGGTCAGCTTCAGATACAAGTCATTCATTAGATAAGCTTGTATTTTAGAACTCAAATTTTTGAAAATACGTAAATGTTTTTAATTTAAGAGGAATCACTAGAGTAAAATTTATTTGTTTTCCATCTGAAATTTTTTCATTGCTCGGTAATGCGCTACACTACACACGCAGCAAGGACACACGTGAATGGGAGGGTTTACCAAAAACAACATCGGGCGACAATATACTAACAGAAAATGGATTTTAAAAGGCCATGCTGGCAAAGTATTGCACGCATCACAATAAGACTCAAATGGGAGATGCGAAAACCGGTTGCCTTACAATATTATTATTACCCTGCTCACCCTGACTTGACTTGACTCACTAACTTTTGTAGTTGTACGGATTATTTGGGCTGAGAGAAGTCCAGACGAATTGGAAAAAATAAATTGACTATCTTGGGAAACAGGTTTCTGGTTCTCTACTACGTCACGTGTAATTCGTCGTTTCTCGACTGCACACGATCGAGAGGTCAACTTATCGCTGTTGACTGCTTTCAACGTTCATGATGATGATGAGCCAAACCAAAGCTCATCATAAATTTGTTATATCAGAGCTCATTACTTTTGATCATTCCGGAGATTTCTTAATTGCGTCCATCTCAGACTTTTCTTAATTGCGTCCATCTCAGACTTTCCTTAATTGCTTTTACTTTTACAGTTTTGTTGAGTTATGTATTTGTTTATTCATTATTTGGCTACACTAAAACTGCATATATGTAGGTATGTATGTATTAAATTTACATAGGTATACTAAACCATGTGGGTGAACAACAAGCTCATGTCAGCTCTCTGGTTTTCGGTCTCCTACACTTTCTGTGTGTAATCTCGGTCTCCACTCCACGTCATACACTGAGCATTGTGTGAGAGCAAAAAATGAGAATTTTTGTTTTTGCTCATGAAGATAGCTGCAGGGTAGGAGAATATTATGTAGAGTAATGATCAAGCTGAAAGCAATGCACACTTAAAACAGTCTCTCATTCATTCTTCCCATCCTCCCATTCTTCAGCGTGGGTATATGTACCTATTCACATTCACTCACGAATTCATGAAAAGAAACAACTCAGTTCGAGCTCACATTTGCAGGTGCGTACACGCAGAAAAAGGTTGTCGTTGTACCTTAAAGAAATCTTGCAAGAGCAACACAATTACCTATACGGCAATATGGTGAACTTTTCATAAAAAAAAGTTGGACAATATTTTTTTTTAAACATTTTGAAATGGTGCATGCAATTTTCGATGCCGTCCGGGAGGATCCAGCAACTGTGGATAAGTTTGCAAGATTTAAGAGGGGCAGAACTGAGCGCTTTTCATCAGCTTTCAAAGTACTATTCGATGACGATGACCCTGTGGTCTCCTGGTTAGAGGCGATTGAGTCAAGTTTCAACTTTGATAGAGTGAGTTCTTATTGTTATTAACTTGCGTTCAAGCTTTGCTTAGCAAGTTATTGCGATTACCTTCCCGTCTGTCTGTCCGTCTGTCTGTCTGTCCGTCTGTCTGTGTGTAAACACTCTAGCAGCCACAGTTTTCAAGATTTTCGAAAAATTCTTTCACCACTGGCATCACCAGTACTTTATCTAAGACGAGTT
>JAANSN010004932.1:0-13646 GCA_036850665.1 Dicranocentrus wangi | reverse complement strand
AGGGCGGGCGGGCTCGACACCGAACTCAGTACTGTAGCCTCCACGGAGGGAGCACTAACGGCAGGGATATACATTACAAATTGGCTGTTCAGCTCCACCAGTGAAGCTGTCGAGTGAACCACCAGATGCGCAAGACGCTGGGTGACGGACCACAAGAAGTATGGATGGCCTGCAAGTTGAGGGCACTCTCGAGTTTGGACAACCTTCATAATTTCTCCCCAACCCAAGTTAAAGTAGCCCTTGGGGCCGAAATCCCGGCGGCATCTTTCTCTGGCTGCAGATGGAGGACGAGGGCGAGGAGCGGCGCTGCTGCCAAACAGCCGAACACTTTGGATCAGTGGAGGGCAAATAAATGTATGATGAACAAGACTGCGACTGCTGCTCCGGTTGACACTACTTAAATTGTCCAAGACTGCCTTTCGGTTCTTCAACGTTCTCTCCTGGATATTATGATTCTAAATAAATGGCGACACAAGAGTGACAAGACACAAATGTCAGTGTTTGATTGAGGGGCTGATGTTTCACTTACAACTTTGTTGTAACAGTACTTGCTTTTGCGTAACGATTGACACTTTCACTTTGTCCACTAACACTAAAATTCAATATACCTCTTCAAGTTTAATGTCTGAACAGTTCGGATTTCTCTTAACACAACCTACGCAGTTTTTAAATGTTGACTTTAAAGTATTAGTTTTCGACGGGAGTTGAGACGACTGTCTTATCGATAACTAGTAAGTTGAAATTCGCTTCACCCCCACAACCCTGACAAATATTCACGTTCTCGTTATCGAGATCAGTCCTACATCCTGCGCAAAAGCAGCAGTCACAATTTTGTGGTTGAAAATATTCAATTACTCCAGAGAATTCTGTGTAAACTGTCAAAGACAAAAAGGAAAATGCTTGTAGTAATGCCAATTTAAAAAATGAGTGAGGATAATATATATATAAAATATTAACTTACCTGGAAGGAACCTATTTAAACAGCGGATACAGCGGAGGTCTAGGCTGCGAGTCCACAATTCCGCGAAAGCCAAGTTTGATGAATAAGAGTCGAGTCCTCCTACACATACATTGAGTTGAGAGTATTTTGAATTTTTATATCATATCCATCATAACAGTTAGTTAGTTAGTTTAATTTTATTAAAGTGTTAACCAAACTCAGTTACACAGAGTAACTCTGTTGACAGTTGACAGTGTTGAACATTCAAGGTTATTAATTTGGTGTACATGACGCACACGATGGGGATTATCAGAAATAACCGGGAATGTTTTATGCTCTCATCAAAAAGTTGCATTAGTATAATGGTATTTGTAACATGCTATTTTATAATGAATTGCTAATTGCTGACCGATGTTTCTTGTTCTTAATTATTAGTTCCAAACATTAAGTGTAAGTTGAGTACAAAACATATATATAATCAATCAGTGATTAGACTGAACATGAAATGGTAGTTCGATTGATATACAGTATCAATTTCCTGCCAAGATATCCACGGTAAAAGTCACCCAATTATTTCTGATAACACCCTCGAATACGGTGTGCGGAATAAGCTCAAAGGTTACAAGATATTGCAAATTGTGTCAGATATACAAATGTACAAAAACTGATTCTCTCACAACTGTCACCGTAAATTGTTTTTTTTGCCTTACCCGTGGTAAACCTGACTACTGGATGTACAACACGTCGCTGACTTCCGGCATTTACGAATCGATATATCCAGTAGATGGCACAAACTAGTAAGTACCAATAGTCAAGGACACTGTCTATTGCCTCCGTAAAACGGGTTAGATTGTTGCTGAAACTATTAAACAGGTACGGTAATGCAGTAAAAATTACAAAAGTTCCCACTTCCGCTATGCATTGCTCATACACTTCCTGTAGAAACAGATTTTGCTGGAAAATCTGGAATAATGCATCCGCCATTTTCAAACACCATCCAAAGTCAACAATTTATTTACAATCAAATCATCAAAAATGCACAATTCACAACACAACCGTTATGAGACATGAAGTAATACAATGAAGGATGCGCAATTTCAAACCATTTAATTATGTCGGGATTGGGCGGTATTAGAGAGGTAGCATTTTTGACGATTCACTCGATCACTTATTTTTTAGAGCCACTCACTCACTGGACAGAGCCGTCAAGTAAACCTTGCAACTCTTTTGTTTCAGAAGCAGAGTAGATATCCCCTGTGAGCAAGTGAAATACTTGTTTATGGAAATGAGCTTGTGTGTGAGCCTCATGTTCAAATGTTATGGCCGTGCGTGTGGTATTTTCTGCGGGAACGGTGAGACTTTGAGGGGAGGCTTGGATCATCCGTTTTTGCGGAACAAGGATTTCATATTCATTCATATGATAGAATATTGACATAAAATCTGTAACAGATTAGTGATGTGCCATGTACATTAGAGGTCAAAGGTCAAGTTGTCCAATTCTACATAATGCACGAACATAAAACAATAAATACATTTGATCTGTACATTCATCCAAGTCATCCATATTACGCCATTTGCACTACTACACATCTATCATATTATGCATGTATAGGTATGTAGTATATGTACAACTGGGATGTACAACAGTATCACAATCAATGCACAAATCAAACAGTAAATACAATTGACCTGCACATTTATCCAGGTCATGTACGTACATTTATAAACTCCAAACAGTAAATGGAATGCAAGGCCAGTCCAGTGTTGTGCATTACAGTTATGCATTATGCATATGACCAGAGACTGGCTTAGTCTGTACCGAGCGTCGTCCGCTTTTGAAGGGATTGTTGGGGACGAGCGACCGCAGGCGTTGCTTTCACAGGTGAAATACTTTAAACAAAGTTTTTTTGTTTCTGAAGTTTCTCTTCTTTGGTCCATAACGATTGACTATCAACTATCCGATAACTACAGAATTGCAAATTAGTACTTTTTAAACACATAACATTAGCGTTAAAGTTTGAATGTGATTGTTCATTACTCCCATATAATAGGTGTTTCCTCTTGTAGAAAAACACTTGAACTTGAAGGTGAACCTGAAGGAGCTTCCTGGTCTTCGATTGGTTTCACGACAATGGAGAAAGCTTGTGGACACCACTTTGGAAACCCCGGAAGAATTTGGGACTGATGTGCAAGAACACGTGCACGAGCAGATGTATACTTTTCCGGACTCAGTCAGCATTTCCTCTTTCCTTGAAAGGTTTAACACTCATCCTGAGAATCCGTTCGTTGGCAGAACTGTGCTTGTTTTCTTCAACTATCACCGTAGCATCCCGGAGGAGGCGATGGCGGAATATGTAGACTCGGTGTTACGACTCATGGAGAGATTCGGAGATCATATCAGGAAGCTGTACGTCGGGACTTATCGTGAGACTAGCCCAATCCTGGACAGCCTTGTCCATCGGCTTCAAAGTATTCTGGCATTTGTTCCCAATTTGGAATCATTGACTGTCCTGCTTTTCGGAAGAGAGGATATTGACTACCGACTTGAAAACTAGGATACTAGATACCTAGGATAGTAAATTGGCTAACCTCTTCCATTGTCCTGATATTATATTAATCAAGTCGTGGCAGGATTGTGACTTTCCAACATTCAAGTACTTTAAGAGTTTCAACGTTGGTAAGATCATAGGTATTATATAAGATTATAATCAAATAAAGATTTATACAGATCGAGAATCAAGACAAACAAGCCTGAAAAGTAGTCCGATATTTCTCTTTTAACCTTTCGTGACATTGATTTTGTTAATTTGAAATTAGTTATTACGCAAAAATTTTCAGAGATTACTTTTAGTAAAAATGGCTAGTCATCCACCATATTAAAAGTATCTATTTTGGAAGTGTAATCTATAACAAAAGCTCCATTTTAGTCACACTATTATTACATAGTATTGTAGAGCTAAGTCGTTTCATTTAAACCCTCAAATGTAGTTTCCTAAATTTGCTTTCGTGTTCCATTTTTACTCTCCGATTATTCATGCCTGATATGTTTTGAAAATGTCAAATTAAATTTTTAAATCATCTAAAAGTAGCTACTTTGATATTAAAACCTAAATTCAAACATCCATTGTACGCTTTTAGGATTAGAATAAAGTGCTCATAAGCCAAATATTTAGCCATTTTGACTAATCAGTGATATCTCTTGAACCTACTGTATCTTAGATATAATTACCGTGTTCAAAATTAAACGAATAAATTACGGTTTACGGTCTACAATTGAATAGGTAGCCAATTTTGACCTGCCGTCGTGCCATCCTCTGGCTCCGCGGTTGGGTACGCTAGTGTATGGTATGGTAGCAAGTTTTGTACAGAAACTAGATTGATTGTAAGTAGATTTTTTTGCTATTTCATATTTTGAGGTGAGACAGTTTGGTGAGATATTTCAAGTGCTGGAAAACCAGGTAAGAAGCAAGGTAAAATTTTGTTCAATGTGCGAAAAATATGTGGTTTTGAATTAGTGGGTGAGCAAAGATGAGCAGATTAGGTATTGCATGATCACGAATTTAACTTCTCTTTAAAAAAAACATTCAAACATTTCTTTTAACTTGTAGGGGTCATCCACTGGGACACAATCTTGGTTGTTACAGCGCAGCGTTCAAGGTTCAAGTGGAATTAGTAACTAAAATAGAAAATAGGTAAGTAACTATAAATTATTCATAGGCTAAGGTAATATATTTTTAGCGGTTTCCATTTAGTTAGTATTTATGGCCATTTCTAATTGACATCAATTGTCAAAATTCATAATATTACATTACTAACTATTGTGTTTTTTTCTATGGTAACACTTTTCAGTGGTAAGAACATACAAGGCGTACGTACAAGTACTTTGGAGATAGGTTAAGAATGTCAGGACAGTCATTACCGCGGCGATTACCGGAATTCATTGCGGGAGGAAGGTATCGACTTATTCGGAAAATTGGAGCTGGCACCTTTGGAGATATCTACTTGGGGCTCGACATAGCAAATGACGACGAGGTGGCCGTGAAGCTCGAAAGCAAAAAAAGTTCCGCCCCTCTGCTACTACCTCACGAGTCGAAATTGTATACGATCCTCCAAGATGGGGATGGAATTCCACGTAAGCGATGGTATGGCACGGAATTGGGATATGGCAATGTACTAGTTATGGACCTCCTGGGACCATCGCTGGAAGACTTGTTCAATGCCTGCGGACGTCGCTTCACTATCAAGACCGTACTAATGGTTGCAGACCAAATGATTGACAGACTGGAGTATATTCACGGAAAGAACTTTATTCACGGGGATGTCAAACCCGACAATTTTCTCATGGGCATTGGACGCCATTGGAACAAAGTATACGCGATTGATTTTGGGTTAGCAAAAAAGTATGCTGTTTCTGAAACCGGCGGCAACCACGTTCCCTTCCGAAAGGGCAAAAGCTTGGCCGGAACTCCTCGCTACGCGTCCATCAATGCCCACCTTGGGTTTGAGCAGAGTCGACGGGACGACATGGAGTCTCTTGGACATGTTCTCGTGCGTTTCATCAGAGGGGGGCTGCCATGGGGGGGTTTAAAGGCTGCCACGAGGAAGCAGCTGTATGAGAAAATCAGGGAAAAGAAGATGGAAACGCCCGTCCAAGTTCTCTGCGCTGGCCATCCCGCTGAGTTTTCCATGTATTTAAATTACTGTCGGGGTCTCCGTTTCGAGCAAGTCCCGGACTACGCGTATCTCCGCCAACTATTTCGCACTCTGATGAGAACATTAAATCATCAGTACGACTATGCGTTTGACTGGACAATGATGACGATGATGATGATGACAGAAGCAGAAGGGCAGGACGAGGAAGACGGGGATGAAGAAGAGGAGGAAGTCAATAATGGACACGATTCTGGTGCAGATGTTGATGATGCTGCACTGCTGCTGCATCGTTATCTTCCTCAGGTTGCAATCAAAACGTTAGAAACTGCAGATGGAGAAAGTGGCTGCGCTCATGTTGTCGCAATTCATTCCGATTCAGATTACAAATTGCTTGATCCGATTGAGAAACCTGTAAAAACATGGCCATTCCCGTTGGACGATTTCCAAGACAGGGCAGTTACATGTGTGGATAACTATCAGTCAGTGCTGGTATCAGCTCACAGCTCTGCTGGTAAAACGGTCGTTGCCGAGTAAGTATAACCTTTCTAAGAAGTAGGTCGTAGGTAATTAGGCTTTTATTTCAATTTATGTACGTTTTCATTCACACAGGTATGCCATTGCGAAAGGTCTGAAGGATAACCAACGCGTGATTTACACAACGCCAGCTAAAGCGTTGAGCAAGCACAAGTATCGGGAATTTTGCGAGCAATTCCAAGACGTGGGTCTGATAACTGGCGATATAACTATTAACCCATCTGCTAATTGTTTAATTATGACAACGGAGGTGTGTATATATGCCATTAAGTTTATTGTTCGCTTTGCTTGGCTTAGGAAGTATTTATTGTTTAGCATGGCGTGTATTACCTAAATGCTGTTGGTTGTATGTATCTATAGATTCTTCATAAAATGTTGTATGGTGGATCTGAAATTGTGCGTGATGACATTGGATGGGTGATATTTGATGACATCCATAACTACATGCGGGATAAAGAAAGAGGCGGAGGCGGTGTAGCCTTGGAAGAAACTATTGTTTTGCTTCCGCAAAAAACCCATTTCGTCTTCTTATCATCACCCGCTACCATTCCTAATGCCGTTCAGTTTGCTGAGTGGATTTGCCATTTGCATAAACGGCCGTGCCATTTTATTTCTACGAATTACCGCACTACTCCACCACTTTATCACTATTTATATCCAGTTGGGGAGGATGGAATCCACCTAGTAGTAAATGAAATGGTATGTAAACATTAACGATATAAATACTTATCTTTCAATTTCATTATACTATTGATATTCTTCCTTACACGCTCACTAATCATGTATTTCTCCTTGAATAACGTCTAGGGCGATTTCCGTAAAGAAGGATTCAATGTGGCAATGAAAACCTTGCCGAGTTCCAGTCAGGGGGGCAGTGGCAATGCTGCTGTAAATAAAATGATGATGCAAAGGAAGGGAGAGCATTCGCCGGTTCACAGAGTCATAAAAACGGCAATGGAAAAGGATTTGGCACCTGTAATTGCCTTTAGTTTTAGCGAGGTGGACTGTGAAGTATATGCATTGCAGATATCTAAAATGGATTTCAATACAGGTAACAACATCATCAGCTTGACTTTTGTGTGTTATAAAAGATATATAAAAGGTGATATGATGATTGATTACCTGTGCTCACTGGTTTCTATTTCATGATATTTTATAGTGGGGGATAAACAGCTTGTGGAGCAAGTGTTTGTAAGCGCAATGGATGTTCTCAGCAAGGAGGAGCAGAAGCTTGAACAAGTTGAAAATATGTTGCCACTTTTGAAGCGTGGGATAGGAATCCATCACGAGGGTAATAATATCCATCATAGTGTATCCTAATAATTTTTAGCACAAGGGTATGACTTTATTGGTCCGTTAACAATTATTTTTTGTATCATTAATAATAATAATTTCATTATAGGGTTGCTTCCTATACTGAAAGAAACAATAGAGATTCTATTCGCGGAGGGTCTGATAAAGGTTTTATTCGCTACAGACACCTTTGCAATGGGTCATCATGTTAACACGTCAGCTCGTACAGTTGTCTTTACAAATGTTAGAAAGTATGATGGGGAAAATTACCGTTGGGTAAGAAAGATTCCATGGAAGCAACGCAACGGTCTCCTGCCTGACCATATATTTTCATGCGTAAAAATGTAATGCTCAAATGTAATCCACAATTTTTAATTGTCTGCCTCGTTTAGATAACATCTGGCGAATATATCCAAATGTCTGGGAGAGCAGGTAGACGTGGCATGGATGCCAAAGGCATCTCAATTGTAATGCTAGACGAGAAAATAACTCCCAGCTTTGGAAGAGCACTGTTCAGTGGAGTGGCGGATCCAATCAACTCGGCATTTCATTGGACGTACAACATGATTCTCAATTTGATGCGTGTGGAAGAAATAAATCCAGAGGATATGCTGGAAAGGAGTTTCTTTCAATTTCAAAATTATTCCACAATTCCGTCAATTTGTCAAAGTAATACACTTTATATGCTTTTTCCTTAGATTATGTCAGTTAGTTTGAAATCTTCGAAATACTACGATGCACTATTACATGATTTTTTTCATTTTCATTGTCAGAGCTGATTGTGGCAGTAAACGAGTATGACCAGTTGAAAGTGTCCCGAGAAGAAGAAATATCATCATACCTTGCTCTTCGCCAACAGTTGTCTTTGTTTGCCTCTAAATTTAGAGAATATCTAACCAAACCTGAATATATAGTCCCGTTTTTGCAACCAGGAAGACTTTTACATGTAAGTGGGAAAATTCTTAGGAATTATTATACACATGGGATAAGTCACAATTGGATGCCGATGCGTATCCAGCCAGATTGTATGTTTGATTTGAACGAATTTTTTTAACGTTTTTTTTAACTGTAGATTAAACATGATGATATGGACTTTGGATGGGGAGCAGTTGTTCATTGTCAGCAAAAAGAAAAATCTAGTAATAATAAAAATAATCCGTCCAACAGTACTCCAGTTTATACCATTCACACTTTGTTGCAAGTAGCTACAGAGTGTGCAGCAGGGGTAAGTAGTATATTATTATATAAATATTTTTCAGCCAAAAGATTATGCTATATTGTTAATATACCCGAGGGAAGTTATAAAAAGCCATTCTTTAACGCATTTTTAAATGTAGCCATCCACTACGGGGATGGAAACTAAACCTCCACCAAAAGGAGAAATTGGGGAAATGAAGGTTGTTCGCATATCCCTCAACGTTATTGACAAAATTAGTCAAGTTAGACTACACCTGCCCAATGACCTCAGACCCAAGAAGAATAGAATGGCAGTGTTAAAACGTGTGTTGGAAGTTCAAAAGCGATTCCCGGATGGGCTGCTCCCACCGTTGGACCCTATCAAGGACATGAAAATCAAAAATAATAAAAACTTTGACCAACTACTAAGAAATATGGCAAAGTGTGAAAGGAGATTGGAACAACATCAACTACACAATAATGAATTGGAAACCCGTAAACTTTTAGAGTTGTACGTACGAAAAGTACAGGTATGGAAATATAATGAAACATAATAATACGCAGAACACAAGCTGTGTAGTTGGCATATTTGTGTTTCAAACGTGTGCGTTTCAAATTTTTTAAATCATATTCTATTAACAATTCTATTAACAGCTCCAGCAACAAGTATCCGCCGCCAAGTCAGAACTCCGCAAGGCCAAGTCTCTTGTTCAAATGGAGGAGCTAAAGTGTAGGAAGACAGTTCTTTATAGGTTAGGTTATGCTTCTGCCGACAATGTTGTCGAAATCAAAGGCAGGGTGGCCTGTGAACTGACTAGCGGTGATGAATTACTCTTGACGGAAATGATATTTAGCGGAATGTTCTCCGATTTGGAGGTGCCTAGCGCAGTTGCCCTTCTCAGTTGTGTGGTTTGCGAGGAGGAGAAGGAAAGGAGTAACCAAGTTCCTAAACTATCGGAGGAGCTGTCGGGTGCCCTACAGAGGATGCAGGTGAGTTCGAGCACCATACCCGTCAAGAAGGAAACGCTAAAATTTATATTTGCAAATCCAAAAACTGAATCATAATATGAACTCATCCTGTATCTATATTATCTGCTTAATCACAATCCATGTATAATTCTTGTTCTCTGTAAGGATATCGCACGACAAATAGCAAAAGTAAGCAAGGAGTCAAAACTAGAGATTGACGAAGATGAGTATGTCGACCAATTTAGGCCATATTTAATGGACGTGGTACACGAGTGGTGTACGGGGTCAACCTTTTCGAAACTATGTGAAATGACAGATATATTTGAAGGTTTGTTTTACCATTTTTATTTCGGTTTCGGTTTGTTGAACTAATTTTTTCTTTGACATTTGAAATGAATGCTTATTGCTTTTTTACCATTATCGGCAATGTTTTGATTTACTTGTGTTCGTTCGTTTTGTGCAGGAGGAATTATCAGATGTATGAGAAGGCTCGAAGAATTGCTGCGAGAAATGTCACTAGCGGCGAAAGTGATTGGAAATAAGGAACTTGAGGAAAAGTTCAATGAGGGAGTAAAACTCGTTAAAAGGGAGTGTATTTGCCGATAGTTTATACTTGTAGTCAACTTTTTCTATAAAAAAGTGAAAAAAAGGATTCAGTTTCACAAACATTGTTGTACTAATACAGAGACATTGCCTTTTTGATCTACAACCTTGAAACTATTTGATTTCTATTAATTGGAATATTTTAAGATAAGCCACTTACCACTACATCGTCGGCGTCGATTCTGCTGCGACTGATACATATCATCAACTTTTTAATTTAACTTTGTGGTCGTGTCGTGTGCCGTCACAATATTACCTGAACTGACAAATCATATCGTGGTTGATCATGCACATTCAGTATCCACTATCATAATATATCTGGCACAAACTAGAACTATAATTAAAACATGTAGTAGATGTAATGATAAATGCTGTTGTCGCTTGGGAGTGTCAAACTAAACATTTTATATGCATGTATTGTCTGACCCTGAGTTTTCGTCCCATGTTCTAGGCTCGCTTAAATCAATTATTCATGAAAGGATTTTGAACGAATTTTATTGAACCTCAAGGTATTTTTATAGACCCAGCAGAGTCAAAAGTTTTTGCGTTTCTTCTATAGCAAACAAATGAAATAAATATCATACATATATAATTATAAGTGAGGTAACAAAGTAAAGAATAACTCTTTTGGACTCCCTTTTAAGTTAGGTATGTAAATAGACGTGCTGGCTTGCGATTATAACCTTATTTCACAAAGAACATCAAAATATATAGGCATAGGAAACTGTTCCCCCAAACCCATTCGTAATAAAAGCTAAAGTAAACTTTAGGGTTGTGATTCTCTAATTTAAATATATGTTGCTCACACATACCTGCCATATTTAAAAACGTATTTCCAGTATACCGAAAAGTGCTAGCTGTGTGATAACTTATGTGCGGGTAAGCATTTCACGAAATGAAATTCTATTTCTATTCACTGACTTATCATTATCATCATAATCTCTGCTGTCGCTGGTATTTTCCTATTAAATATTTTCCAAATGCAAACTTAACTTTTTTATTTTTAAAGCATGCTCTAAAAGCGATACAGAACTTCACGAAACTCGCAAAATTTAGTCTTTGTTTCTCCCTCTGTGAACCCAAACTGAAATTGCATGCTAAGATAACTAGTATTTTTTCCAAATAAGAAACATGTTGGTTCAACTGGAAGTCAACGAGACCCTTGTAAAGTGCTACTCCCATTTTCGCACCATCCCAGGTTTACTGCTCAAGTGGAATGGAAGTCAGTACGAGGCTACAACTGCTACTGACACTAAATATCGGGTCACGTTTTGGGCCACATTTTTGCCACTGGCGGCAATAGCCTCGGGGCTCAACTCGGCTAATCAAGTTAAAAGTGGGGACCTGGTAATGGGCATCTTTTACGCGTTGCTGACGCTCATCATCGTGGCCGGCTCTGTGTATTTGTGGGCATTCAGAAAACATTTAGCCGCTTCTCTCTCCTTTTTGAACGGACTGCTGGCCATTGAACAATTTTGGAAACGAGGTAAAAGTAATTTGTTACTTGAATTTGCTTTTGGTAAAATCAATATAAACTTAATATACTCCAATTGAATAGATCCGATATTTCAAGAAACAGCACGACCAAATCGACTCATCAGGTTGATCCCTCAGCAACTGCTCATGCTTCAGATCACAACTCCATGGATACTCTCGCTGGTTGCTATGCTATTCCCTTGCACTCCACTGAATTTACTTGCAGCGGTGAACCCAACATGTGATGAATCCAACGGAAGTTCTATTAATAATACTAAATCACTCACAGAATGGGCTTTGTTTCTTGGAATCGACCTTGGAATAGGAGCGGCTCATCTAATGCTATGGCGCTCAATGTTGTCATCCTGCATGCTGGCTTGTATGACGTGCTTCGTGGGATGCCTCTGCCAGAAAACCCTGATCCAATTTGTGAGAAACAAGTCGGAAGATGGGCTTGGGCGATTTGATGTGGCTCTGTATCGTACCTGCCAGCTCCTAAATGCTCGTTTCAACAACGCCACCTCACTGATTGTATTCACCCAGGTGGTTACTCTCATTTTGGGAGAAATTGCAATCAATTATTTGCTAATTAGAATCATGGGCGGATCGGCAAACTACCTTCCCCTGATTTTCAAAATATGGATAATTGAGCTGTCGCCCAGTATTCTGGTGTTCCATGTGGCGGCAATTGGAGAAGCGGGTTCGGTATATTCCTTGTCTAGGTCGATGTTGGCGTCGGCGACGCTAATACAGAGAGTGGAAGTTCGAAGAACGAAGCTGACTCGGCGCTACATGAAATCCTGTGCTCCGCTACGCGTTTCTTTTGGTTCGAGTAATTTCATCGAGCGAAGTACTACATTGATAATGCTTCATTTTATTGTTAGTAGATTGATAGACATCTTTTTGATTGAAAATTGAAAGACGGAATTAATGTTTAGGATAAATATTATGTAGGATAAACACACGAGTTTCTGTTAAACTGCTAGTCGTTTTAAAACTTGGGTAGAAATTTTTGAAGGCTCCAGAATGTCAAAAGTAAATTGAAATTTTAAGCGTCACGAAATTGCAAATTCAAAAAAGCAATAACTATGAAACAAATTAAATGCTGTGCCCATCTGATTTTTTAATTTTTTTTCCAGATGCTACATTGTAGTAAGTATGTCATAAGTGGAAAAGTCGATATATCCTAAACACACTTGGTATATAAGCTAATTGTAAGCTGTTGGCTGTAATGTAATTGTGGCTTGCCTCAGAGGTTTTAGTTTGGAATCATTCCCCACAAACTACTTTTGACTAATAATGACTTGTAAACGGTTTTATTCGCATAACTGATATACAGGGTGTCAATTAAAGTTTTGGAGTACATCAAGGAAGATAGTAGCCACTTTCCTTTCAAATTGACTTATAACGAGGTTGACAAGAAAGGAATAGAATGCTCGGATCGGATAAGATAATCCTTTGCAGTAATTGACCACTCCGGCTTTTATTGATCAATACTATCTATACGTATACTCTGGAAAGATGTTTGTCGCAATAGTAAATTGTATTGCCTGAATAATAAAAATCACCCTGTATATCTTTCATGTATAACGTAAAACAATTATTTTTGTATGGATTGATGCACCCACGTAATGATTAAATTTTTTGAACGAAATTGAAGTTGCGAAATGAGATACGACGTGGATTGTGAATTGCTTAAAAACTTGTTTTCAGCATTGGTATGTATTCAACATATACGTCACAAACTACTCCGATATTATCACACAAGTTTTTGCTATAATTTTTCTATTACTTTAGTCAATTTCTGTGCTTAAATAATTTTAAGTAGCACAGCTAGTAAAATACTGAATTTGGCTTTAAAAGTAAATAATTGGCAGTCAACTTAAATTTTTATTACTAGTAATTTATTTAAAATATGTAGACATACATCGCTTTACAAGTTACAAGTAATTTTTTATTATATATAAATCACTCACCAATTATGGCTGAACGAGTAACACTG
>JAANSN010004931.1:0-13650 GCA_036850665.1 Dicranocentrus wangi | reverse complement strand
TCGCCAAGTTGGCTCAAATTTGCCCCAGGCTCATGTATGGGACTCTTTTGGCCACGTCAGTTTCAGCCATCAAACAACCTTCTCTGGCATTCAATCCATTCTGCGTTGTCACAAATTTCAAAGCAGGCGGTTTTGAGCTGCTCCTCGCCGATTCCAAAATTGCAAAAATAGTATTCCCCGTCATCGTGTTGCAAGTGTGGTATACCCCAATTTGCTCCCGCAGCCATCCTTCATTTCATCCTGATCAACTTGTGGTTTCGGGCTATGCTGCTGGTCCTGGAAGCGTAAGACAGATTGGTGATTTTTAAATGCTCTAAAAATTATTAGCCTCAATTGTTTCAACTTTTTTTTAGGATTGCGGAAGATGACGGCATCGACTCCCTGTCTGGGTTCAGACGACATCAAGCCAAGATGCACCAATTGTCCAATGGCTACCGACAGGTACAGCTTCTCGTGAGCCGGTATAATGCCACCCACAAGACATACATCGTTCCGGCTTTCCTTGCCATCTTGATGACCGCAAACGTATCAAGCATCTATATTTTGATACGGAACGGGCACGGCTCAAGCTTGTCCGTGTTGATGGGCCTCATGCTGCCTGCCTTTGGAACAGTTCTGGTACTCCTCTCAGCATTTGGACATCCATCTGCGGTGCACGAGCTGGGGAGGCGGAGAGATGCCTGGAGCAAGGACTCCGTCGTCCGGGAGATTTCCCAGAAACAGAACATTCGCTGGATGAGACGGTTCTGGAGGTCACTCCAGCCACTCAAAATTGAGTATCTGAATGACAACTACTTTGACTCCACCAGTCCCATTGCGATTGTGGCTTTTTGCTTCAACTGCGTTGTCAACTTGGTTCTGCTACGATTGTAGACTGACTGACTGCACCGGCAGGCAGTTCATGTATATATTATTTACGTAGGTCATGTCATGATGGTTTGGTTAGTCAGGTCAACTCAACTCTGAGCAACTTTCCCTAATTCTCCGAAATCCTCTTTATTGTGCACCACCATTAATTACATTGTAGAGAATTTGAACTAAATGTAACTTTTAATTATAATACTCGAAATCGTAATAAGTCATGCTGCACATATTTGGAAAATAAAATCAATTTTTTTGTTTCTTTTACATTTTATGTGCTTTTTTATACGACCTCCTACTTTTCTCATGACGTCATAGAACAACTTATTTTTTTGCCACTATACGCTTTTAAATATTTAAATATTTTCATCTCGCCTTTATTTACCTGAGCTTTTATTTCTCCTTAAAAAGGGAATATATGTAGTTAGCTGATTTATTAACATCATTTTGTGGAACCAATAATACTCGCTCAGATGGAGCATAATTATGCGGTATATTGACGTCAATTTCTAGCGGGTCGCACTAATTCATATTTATCAGCAAGAAAAGGCAGAAAAAGAATAATCGAACTGAGGTGGCTGGAGGAAAGAATAGTGTTAAAGTAGGTCGGATCAATAAAAATCCTCAATTTTTAAGATCCGTGTAAGTTGATATGGATCTTTTGCGTATGAGAGCATCACCTTAATTTACCTCAGTCCTGCTCCTGTTGCTGCTCAAATTGAAGGCAACATTGGAAATTGGATAGGCTCCTGTGGCACATGTAGGCACTAAAATGCTGGAAACAATAGGGACACTTGGTCCCGTTGTGAAATATTTTGAGAAGGTTGCTACATCAGGTTGGAAGCTACTCCGACGACCCTTTCCGTGGTGGCATATTATTTCAATTTCAGTTCCCATATTGGCCAGGGTTTCCCTAGTGCTCCACGCCTTCCTGAGGGGAAACTCCTTTCCAATTCCCCAGTTTTAAGCCCCTTTTTGTTTTATTAGCTCAATTTTAAATTAATTATTTATTGTTTTGAAGTCATGGTCTTGGAATGGTAATGGAATTTTTATTCTACACGACCACCTACTTAACTCAACACCAAAATCCTATTAAGCCTTGCCAATATTTTTTAAATTATTCACCTTACTTCGGATAATCCACCACTCTAACAATTTCCACGTATACAACGTGACGCAAGGCAACCACTTGTCATTTCACTTCACCTACTACACTCCATTACAACTACTGCCTGGCGTCCGTTGGCTCAACCCAGGCATCGACGGACTTTCTCGGTGACCATTTCAAAATGTTGGAAGCAACCGGAACCCTCGCTCCTGTGGTTAAGTTTCTCTCGATGGCCACGTCCGGCTAGAAAATCCTGAGACGGCCCTTTCCATACAAATGGAATCCTCGGGAAAGGAAATTTGAGGTGGGTGGTGGCTCGTTTCAGAAATGGTGGCCCGTGTCATTTTGCGTCCCAGCTTTGACGGGACTCTCTCTTCTTGCTCATGCGATATTGAAAATGAAGTCGTTCGGGATTCAAGAGTTTCAAGTGTTCCTTCGCTTCTTTTCCGTCTATTCCATATACGGCATGATTTCCATTATATTCCTCAAGAACCACTCGGCAGAATTCGTCTGGATACTTAATAGTGTGCTCAAGTTAGAGACACGCTTCGTGAACAGCGTAAGATCGGATCAAGACGGTGAGCAATAATATAATGGCATGACGTTAATAATAATTACCTAGTTTTTTTGTATAAAAACAAATTGTTTATTTCTATTTTCAAAGTTATAAGACGCATAAAAGGAAAGAGCAGGGCTGTTCGCCAAGTTGGCTCAAATTTGCCCCAGGCTCATGTATGGGACTCTTTTGGCCACGTCAGTTTCAGCCATCAAACAACCTTCTCTGGCATTCAATCCATTCTGCGTTGTCACAAATTTCATAGCAGGCGGTTTTGAGCAGCTCCTCGCCGACTCCAAAATTGCAAAAATAGTATTCCCCGTCATCGTGTTTGAAGTATGGTATACCCCGATGGTGTATATTGCTCCCGCAGCCATCCTTCATTTCATCCTGATCAACTTGTGGTTTCGGGCTATGCTGCTGGTCTTGGAAGCGTAAGGCGGAGGGCAAAAATAAACTGAAATTATTCCGGATTATTATATGGAGGAATCTAAATTGATTTCATTTTTGTAGGATTACTGAAGAGAATCCCATCGACTCCTTGTCCGGGTTCAGGCGACATCAAGACAAGCTACAACAACTGTCCGCTGCTTACAGGCAAATTCAACTGCTGATCAATCGGTACAACGCCATTCACAAGACATACCTCATCCCGGGTTTCCTTGCGGTGCTAATGAGCGCAAACATCTCAAGTATCTACATTTTGATACGAAATGGACACGGGCTTAGTTTGCCCCTCCTGCTTGCTCTCATATTTCCCGGATTTGGATCGATTCTGGTACTGTTGTCAGCCTTTGGGCATCCATCTGCGGTGCATGAGCTCGGGAGGAGGAGGGATGCCTGGAGCAAGGAATACGTGATTCGGGAGATGTCCCAGAAAAAGAACATTCGCTGGATGAGACGGTTCTGGAGGTCCCTCCAGAAGTTGAAAATTGAGTATCTCGCTGACAACTACTTTGACTCAACCAGTTCCATTGCGATTGCGGCGTTTTGCTTCAACTGCGTTGTGAATCTGGTTCTGCTACGGTTGTAGTCAGATTAGCAATTTGTGTTGCATTGTTGTAAACTATTCATTCATATTGGACTAGCAAAAGCATTTAGCTCTAGGAAATCCATATACTTATCGATTCTAAAACTGACGATTTAATGGGAGAAAGATAATTTTCCCGTGGGTAATTAGCAACTAGTTTATAATTTATGAATACCATTGGTAATAAGGTAATACATAGAAATAGATCAAAGATTGCTTGGCTCCAGGTTAATGTATTGTAAATGGTGGAAAATTCGATCGATCAGTGGATCCGTGGTAGGATCGGTAAAGTGTACATGAGGTTTGGGGTCGTGTAAATCTGTGTCGCCATAAATGCAGTACATTAGTGTTTGTGATCTTGCGATGGTAAGAAAATTCTAAATATGTGTAAATATTGTTCTTAAGGGTCATTTTGAAAAGTAGTAAGTCATTCTGGTGTCTGTCGTGTCGTGTGTATCTAGTAATTGTCCTTCCGTAATAGTCGTAATATCTGTCATTGTCCATGTTTGATTCTGATCCTGTGTGTGTGAATAAAGCAGCGGTGTTATCTTAGATTTGAAGCTCCTGTCTGTGCTCATTTGTAGCCTTATCTATCGCGATAACTCAAGGGACACTCTAAGGATAAGGGACGTAAGCTTACATTCGCTTGAGCTCATAATATTTTACCAATTTTCGCTTTTGAATTTTTAACTAATCCTCTCGATTTTGATTACCTTGGCTTCCTTCGCCTGAAAAGGAAAATGTGATAAAATGTTTTATTCATGCTATTTTGTGAATCCACTATTCGCTCCCATTACATAAAGTAGTAGTTTTAGAGGATGCCGAGGAGGCATCCAACAATAGAAAAAGTAATAAAAAGGCTACAAAAATAATGGAATTAAATTCACACAACGAAAGGCATTAGCAGGCTAACCCTAAAATTCACTTATTCCTTGTTGAAATTTTTGTCAATTGTCTTTAGTTTATAGATATCGTCAGGTTTTACGTCCATGACATTTCTGTTCACGTTGCGCTCCAGCTAAGACAATGTATATAGGAAAAGAGGCTTTTGCTTTACGCATGTAGCAACCATGGTGGATCACCTCGTATATCCAATGTTTCTACTTTCACATTTGAAGGCCGAAAGCTTGACATTAAATTTAAAAATCTAAAATGCGTTCCTCGAATGTCTTTCACTTTCAAATGTTGATGCTCAAACTACTGCGGAATATACTATGTCATCTGGAGCATGCCCATGCCAAATGGTTTACCAAAAATACTCCAATTTTAATACCCAACCCAGTATATCCAAGGAGATCATTTCGACGACGACATTCAGGGAGAGGCCAATATCCTGCTATATATTGTTTGCACGGAAGCAGTCCAGTGGAGTCCATACAACATCCCATGGGGAACGACCACCACGGTAAAATAGAGACATTTTTACCAAAGTCAGATTTAGTTTTTACACAGTCTGTACTTCAAAGAAAGAAACAAAAATTGTTTAAAAAAAAACCTGACATGGATAACATTATCCGTTTCAATGGCACCTGCGGAATACATACTGTGGAAGTGGTAGTGTGGACTGCAGTATAAAGTATAGGTAGATATTTCAATAAATTGAGATTGCTTGATTATTGTGGTGAAAGGGATGGGGAGCGAATGATTGCATATATCCCCAACATAAACTACTGTTTGCCAATTATCACATTTCACATCTAATATCTTTTGAAACAATGCATCATCAACGCCTAATGAGCACGTCGTCCAAACTTGGTAAATTTTATGAGCCAAAATTCAGTTGGAAGACAAGCTTTGTAGTAAGTTTGGTTATTGTTGTGGGGATATTTTTTTATTGCAATGCTGGTTTAAAATGTACTAAATACTATTAAAATTGACCATCAATAGCTAATTATATTTTTGCAGTTCAAATACTAATTTTATGCCAAATGTGCCATATTAATCATCTAATTATGGAAACATTCATTTCGGCTGTTTGGACATGAATTTATTCCAATTGACAAATTCAGCGATTCCCATCCACAAGGAGAAACTGCATGCTCAAGTCGATTGCAAAGTCTAAGCAGTTCAGTGGCGTGGCTTCCTCCAAGTAATTGCATCCCCCAAACTTAATTTTGATCGGCGTGCAGGAGTTTTGGAATCGTTTCCAGTACAACCGTTCCTTCCTCCCAACCCACTCCACCTTCCACTTCATCCTCTCGAGGATCCCCTTTGACTCCGTGAACACGCCGACCATCCCCCCAAACATGCACAGAATGGCAAGGAGGGAGTCAACATAGAGCAATATGAACATGAAGGATTCTGTCGGCTGCATTTGGGAGGACGTCGTCTGACGTATCATTACCGTTATTGCCAGGGCGTGAATGATGATGGCAATCACGATCACGACGGGCATCAGCACCCTTTGCTGAATGGCGTTGTTGACTGTGGACAAAACCTGGATGTGACGATAAGTCAAAGCAAGCCTGTAACTTGATGGCGGGTGGTCGTGGTGGTTACCTCTCCTCATCAAAATTTCCCAAAATGCTCGAAGGTGGTTTCGCAGACTAAGGGTTAGCAGGACGTGGTTAATGCTGACCACAAAGTTGAGGATATGACTTCCGAATACCCATGCCCAGTGGTTTACCAGGAATACTCCAATTTTAAGAGGAATTTCAAATACATCCAGATTTGGATTTGAGTTTTTTCGGCATTCGGAGAGAAGCCAATATCCCGCTATGTCTTGTTTGCAGGGGGACGTCCAGTGGAGTCCGTACAGCATTACGGGCGGAACGACCACACAAGAAAAATACAGGATTTTGACAAAAGCCAAATTGAGTTTTTCCAACGTTGTTCTGTCAATCCTTTCCGGATTTCCTGGATGAAAAGTAGAGGATTCACGACACATTTTTTAGAAAAATCCATAATGACCAAGAAAGGATAGATTTATATTTACCTGAAGTGTACATGTTGTGGAACTGAATGTGTCCATTAGTCAGCAGCACAGTGTTGTCCCCATTTTGTTGACAAGCCCATCCTTGAATGCTCGTTGCACACAAGTAAACAAAAATGTAGGCAATTTGCAGCCGGTCAAAGGTGGAATGCTGGGGATCATTTGGAATGAGAATGACTTGAACAATGACAACTTGAGCTATGAAAGCAAAAACTGAAAACCAAAGTTTTGATCTGGCTCTTCCCCCCGCGTTCTTCCCCGTCATGGAAAAGGAGGTCGGGCTCCAAGTGAAGGGAAGACCTGCCGTGAGGTCCGCCAGCTTCACGACCCTGGCCAAATGGGAGTGATACTCTACCAACATATTATTACTCAGTCGAGTCGAGATATTCAAGGACTGCTTAACTGTTGTCCTGTTCGTGGAAGTCAAATATTATTCCGCAGTGCTCCTCGTCGTCACCGGGTACTTTCGGGAATGGCATAAAAAATATATCTCCCTCCCTCCACGCAATCATTTGAATATTCTACAAACGTCTTCTGTACATTCATAATATGACATATTTTATTGCAAGTTGTTATCCCCTGCTGTTGCTGTAGGTATTCTTCTACTGTCACCCATTTTCCACAGCTGGAGTTATTTCCACTCATTTGCCATCCATCCACTTTGTTTATGGCACACGTTAATTATTTATACTTAAGTATGTTAGCAGTCTAAATAGCAAACTTTAATATCATCAAATAATTATTTAGCAAATTTATATGTGCACGTGTTTGGTGGGCCTATCTCTTCTTGTGGATTTTGCATATAGGTACATCTTACAATTAATGTAATTATTACAAGTTGACGCTAATCAACAGTGCCACAATTTTCTTGTCAAACTTGAGCGCTGGAGAAAAGAATCCCTGTTGACTCAAACAATTAGCTAGCATCAGACAGAAATCTCATATGATCGTTAGAAGAAGCACCTACATTTTCTCCATTATGATTATGATTACCCATAATTATTAGCTATTTTTCTGCCAAATGTCGAATTCATTTTCATGTTGTTTAAATAATACGTGACATGACTATTGAACGAGTTGCTAAATGTTGAATGGTTCTTCAAATATTATGCACGGCGTGCGTGTTCTTATTTCCAAATTCATGTCTTCAGGAGAAAATGTAACAAAAAGGATTGTCGCAATTATGCAAAAGTGTCTGCAAAAGAAAAACTCTTTTACTTTTGACATGCTGTGACACTCTGGCATTATATGATTGATTATTCTTAGAACCATATTATATAACATTAATTAAGGTGCTGCTCACAATGAGAACAAGAATGAGTCATTAAAGGCGAACCATTGTCTTCACACACTATATATAAAAGCATGAATCTGACTGAACTCTCCGCTTCTACTAGTTGACGTATTTTGGCGTTGTGGCAAAAACAGTAAATTTTACATTGTGGCTCCTATCCAACAGTCATATTGTAAATTATACTCATACTATAGCTTTTTAATAATTATGCTACGGGATGAATCTACCTGTCTTTGGGAAACACAATTTTACATCCTCACAGAAAAATGAAATGAAGTTGAAAAAATGTCGTATTCATCAAATGAAAACATAATATTATGTACATGTACATACAAATTGCTAACAGTTAATGATATATAATATTCATGTTGTTGTGTAACAATGATTGGTTTTATTAAGTTAACCAAATCCTGTCCTGTCTGTCATTGCACTTCATCTTTACGCCAAAATGCCTGTTTTTAAATTCTTATTACATAAGCACATTAACGTTATTACTTATTACGTATATTTGTATATTGCCTGACCATGGGGCGTAGCTCATAAGACGAAAATAAAACTCTTTAAAATTAGTGGCTTGATAATGTGTTTGACAGTGATGGGGAAATGAGCGGATAAGGAAGGACTTGACCTTCCATCTCTCATTCTGCACTGTATGAATGAATAGGACTTTTCTTGTAACGTGGAATGGAAACCGTGGATCACAATATGATAACGATAAGAATGACAGGCTGTTGATTACATTTTTTGCTTTATTATAACTTCATGCACGTAGTAACAGTGAATTTTCAGAACAAAACGTTGATTCAGTCACGATTCCTCTCATACGCGCTGCTCAACTTTATAAAATTAAGTTGCAGATTTTTAACTGCACGAGTTTTATCCATTGTTTGGCTGACATAGACGACCTTAAGTCTGTCATGCAAGATGGGTTAGTTCGCATTCGAAATCACGACGAACTTGCTCGACGATGTTTAAAAGTTTGGAAACAACCCAAACCTCTCATCCTTAAAGATGCTCAGTCATACGCGGATAAGGTGCATCCATACGACTTTACTTTTCGAAATTGTGAGTATTACGCAACTTTATGGCGCTATGGCAAAGGATTCAGCACTCAGGTAATAATACTAATTGCAACATAAATTTGTATGAAAAGTCTTGCAATGAAATTTCTATTTTATTATTGGGAATTTTACAGGCAGCTGCACCCGGTACGACCCCAGTTTTAACATCTCTATCCTTCATGATGTCTCTTGTTAATTTTTTTGGTTCAAAAGCAAAGGAAGGTGAAGTGAAAAAGTGGAATTGGCAGCAGCCATTTTGCTCATGTGCAGACCTTCGGAAGTACAAGTATTATCCTCCCAAGGAAGATTCTGCACAGAGGAGGTACTAAAAATACCCGGGACTAATAAACCGTGTAGGTTGCTTACGCCTGATTATATGTGCTTATATTCCCTTTACACTGATAATGATGTGATGTGAACAATATTCCAGACATGATTAAATTTTACAAGGCACGCGCCGTTTGGTTTATTTCCACATGCGCAAGTAATAATAGTAAAGCAACATGTTATTGCTTACTTTAAGATATATGATGTGAATGAGAAGGATGTTTGGAAATGTGTCACATCATGACAGGCTATGCATCATTGTCAGTTTAACGTCACCTGGAAACTCGGCAATTCAATATTACACAGTTTTTCTGAAAACAAAGTAATTATCATTGCAGGCCAGGTTACCACCACCACCACCCCGTGATGTGTGTGTCCTGCTGCCAGAAATTAAGAGTGCCATTAGTCAGACTCATTAGTCATGTGGGGATAATGAGCTCATGGATATTTAGGTGTATGATGTCATGATGATGTATTTTCATTATTTACACAGCAGGTAATCCTTCATTGTCCGAGGGATCAGGGATAACAATACATAATATTATGCTCCGACAAGAATGAAATTTGGCTATCAGGATAATTGCCTGATAGTTTAACTCAGACTCCGTGGCGCAACGGTAGCGCGTCTGACTCCAGATCAGAAGGCTGCGTGTTCAAATCACGTCGGGGTCAATTAATTTTTTTGCTTCTGAAAGGAAACTCTTTGCGAAAGGGTTAATAGAATATTATGGAGCAGGTCCTGCTCAGCAGGACTTTTGAAAATTTTTTATATAGGCTACATATTTTAATAGTTAAAGTAACCCCTCGGAACTGCTCCGTTACCTTGATACATTTATTATTTGTAGGTAGAAGTGATGCTTCAATTAATAAAAAAAACGCTGAGGGAGAGTGAGAACACCTCATTTATTTTCTCATTGGTGGGAATTTACATTTTCTGGTTTGTGCCTCTGACATTTCTGCCCGGCGCATTCTAATTATTATTCTCAGAACTCATATAACCATTAGCTGGTACTCATAATGGGAACAATGAGTAGTAAACGATGAGCCTTCGTCATTCGCAGACTATATAAGAGCGTGAAACCTGGCTCGCATTCAAGTTGTTGCGAACTTTAGTAAAGTAAAATCAAAATAGTTTGTGGCTCCATCAGAAGTTAGTCACAAACACCATGTACATCACCAATCTCATTGTTATTGTATGTAATATTGTGATTTATACCTATGTATCTCATTAAATATTATGCTAATAGGATGGGAATATGGGAACCTCTTCATAAAAAACATTTTCCTTATTTCGCGGCTACTTTTTACAAATAAATGAAATTAAGTCGACAAAATGGATTAATTAAATGAAATTCATATTTGCAGGGCACTTGCGTACAATAATATTTTTTATACAGTACCTAAGTTTTATACTCAAAAAGTAAATAAATGACGAGCAAGAGTATTATTCTTGTTGCGTAACAATATTGGTTTTATATTAAGCTAACAAATTATTATTTGGCGAGATCAATGTCAAGTTGATACAACAGAAAAACAAAGGATATTAATTAGTCATATGCCAAATTTTGCAATATTCTTTTAGCAAGCAAATAATAATGTTCCTCCTGGATAGGCAATGCCGGCTTGCAATTCTCGAGTAAAGTACGTGCAAAACAATAATTAAAAAAGTGATTGGCTAAAGGATAAAAACGGGAAAATTTTTTCAAAAGCGGGTGTCGCCTTATTTTGGCTGGAATTAATCATCCTCATTCATGCTTACATAATCGATTTGGAGGTTGTGTTGCTTCGTAATTGCGGGGAAACTCGACATTTGTGTGATGATTATTACATGGATTATTCAGTAGATTTTGGGGGACAGTCCCGGTGTGGAAGAATACAGTAATCAATCATGTATAAGTAAGTATAACTACATGTTGTAAACTATACCTGTCTAAATTGTTTGTAATACTTCAAACTTCCTATAACTCATAGGAACATGGAATATTTATATAACATGCAATTCCACTTAAATAATAATTATAATAATAAAAATAATTTTAGCGTAGTAGGATGAACCTATTAAGATTGTAAATTGAGCTCGCAGAAACTTGCAGGTGTATTTTTGTAGCATGCTATATGCTCAACCCAAATTAGTCACTGGCTCACTGATGATGATGAAAATGCTCTGACTAGACTCAAATTTGAGTATTGTGTTAATTACATGATTGTTTAGCCAAGACTCCGTGGCGCAACGGTAGCGCGTCTGACTCCAGATCAGAAGGCTGCGTGTTCAAATCACGTCGGGGTCAATATCTTTTTTGCTTGTAATAATAGGCAATAATAAAAGCAAAGATACATTAAGAACTTTTTGAGGAGGCGTGCTGAAAATTTTACGAGACACGTTTAATATCGAATGGCTAGTATAATTCAGTGCTATCAAAGTAGCTACAAAAATGTCTAACTTAACAAGGAATATAGTATTATTTCAATACCAACGCTGTTATCTTCAACTACTTAATTCTCATCGACTGCCATCCACAAGCATAAACTGCATGCTCAACCTGATCGCAAAGTCGAGGCAATTCAGTGGCGTGGCTTCTTCCAAATAATTGCAACTCCCGAATTTAATCTTGATGGGCGGGGCCGAGTTTCGGAATCGTTTCCAGTACAACCTTTCCTTACTCCCAACCCACTCCACCCTCATCTTCTCGAGAATCCACTTTGATTCCGTGGACACGCCGACCATTCCCCCAAATGTGCACAGGATTCCCAGTAGCGAGTCAACATAGATCAATATGAACATTGCGGACTCTGTTGGCTGCATCTTTTGGGACGTGGTCTGACGAAACAGTACTGTTATTGCCAGGGCGTGAATGACGATGGCAATCACCATCACGACGGGCATCAGCACCCTCTGCTGAATGGCGTTGTTGAGTGTCGACAAAACCTGGATGTGGCGATAAATCAAGGCAAGTCTTCTGCCGGACTGGTTCTTGTTGCCTTTCCTAATAAAAATTTGCCAAAATGTTCGTAGATGGTCTCGCAGGGTAAGGATTAGCAGGACGTGGTTGATGCTGACCACAAAGTTGAGGATATGACTTCCAAATACCCATGCCCAGTGGTTTACCAAAAATACTCCAATTTTAAGAGGAATTTCAAATACATCCGGATTTGGATTTGAGTTTTTTCGGCATTCGGAGAGAAGCCAGTATCCTGCTATATCTTGTTTGCAAGGGGAAGTCCAGTGGAATCCGTACAGCATTCCGGGAGGAATGACCACACAGGAAAAATACAGGATTTTCACAAAACCCAGATTTAGTTTCTCTAAAGTCGTTCTCCTTATTCTTTTAGGATTTCCTGAAAACAAAACGAAAAAATATTAGGAACAACATTCATATACCGACCAAAAAGCCGGTCAAATTTATTTACCTAAGGCGTACATGTTGTGAAACTGAATGTGTCCGTTGGTCAGCAGAACTGTGTTACTCCCACTTTGTTGAGACACCCATCCTTGGATACTCGTTGCAATTAAGTAGACAAAAATGTATGCAATTTGTAGTCGGTCAAAGGTAGAATGGTTCTGGGTATCCTTATCCCTTGAAGGAGCCAAAATAACTTGAAGAATTACCACTTGTGATATGAAGGCGAAAATTGTGAACAAGAGTTTTGATCTGAACTTTCCCCGCTCGCTCTTTTCCGTCATGGAAAACTTGGCGGGATTCCATGTGAAGGGGAGGCCTTCGGTGAGGTCGGCCAGTTTGACAACTTTGGTCAAATGTGAGTGGTATTCCACCAACATTATTGTATAAAAAAGACTACTCAAACTGCGCTCTTCTGGTTCGTGGAAAATGTCAAATATATTCCACGCAATGATGATGTTCCTCGTCGCAAGTAAATTGCAAAAATGACTAATGTTCTACTTCCACTTCCCGTGATGAGAACACTATTCTTGTTTCCACAAGACTATCGATCCAGATATTATACATAAAGAATAATATCATATTTTGTGTGACGTATTTTTTGTTCGTTGCTGCTATTGGACTAACTAGCCAATTAGCCAAAAGGTAGGCCCTCTTTAAGATAGTTAGCAAGCCGCACGCATTAATGAGCTATCAGAGAATTATTACATAAAGTTAGATTTAGAAAAATAAATGTAGCTTTAGTTTTATGCTAGGCTAAGCACTAACATAAAACATTTCCAATTAAGCACCCATCGTAGCAAAACTAGCAAATTTTATTGAATAAGTCACAAGTAAGTACTGATTACACCAAATTGGTCTCTAAAATATTAAGTCGATATAAAAAAGAAGGTTGAACTAATTGTCAGTTGGGAATGAAGAGTAGTACCAAATTAGCAGTGGAGAAAGTACCGAGTGCGCGCGCTCCTCCTATCTACTAGCTGGAGCAGGCCTCTTGGTTTAGTGGTATAGCCGTGTGCTTATCAACTACAGGCTGTGGGTTCGATTCCCCTTGCTCGCAAAATAATGCTAATTTATGGTAAT
>JAANSN010004930.1:0-13653 GCA_036850665.1 Dicranocentrus wangi | reverse complement strand
GTGTACCGTACCTAAACGTACGGGTTCAACTTCAGTTTTATTTCAGTTGTGGAATTTCTAGTTCGTCGAGGTACTAAATAATTCATTGTTGTCATGTTTGGTACATTTATGAAAGGCGGAAAGAGCGTTTCAAAAGCAACCAACGGTGTTTTTAAACCGTAAGAAAGGTACGGGAGCATCCCGGAAGTATAGACTTGGTCCAAAAACCAAAATCCCACGATATATGCGGACTGTTGGTCTTGGTTTCAAGACACCACAATACGTAATTATTACATTTACATTTCTTCAATCTAATCCTTAATGTTTTTATTATTTTGTTTTCGGTTTCTCCCTCACCCTCCTTCGAATGGAATGGATTTGATTTGCTCACTGGATCTGATTTCTCCTTGCTTTTCACTTGTCGGATTTCCCGTTTGGATTGATTTTGCGATTTGATTTTGCATGTTTTTTTATTGGATTTTTTTTTCAACCCTGTTGTTTTCTGTTGATCTGCACTAATTTATAAACATAGCAAAACGAGAGGGCGTTTATGAAACAGCCCACTGTTTTTCTAAATCGTAAAACAGCGTCTAAGAAATCCCTCAGATATGTGAGATCTGTTGGGTTGGGTTTTAAGACTCCTCGTGAGGTATTTTTAGCCTTATTTTTTTATTTTGCTTTCTGCTTTGTGATTCCGTGCTCTGTTGTTATTACTATTTATTACTTACCTGTTGTGATTACTCACTGCTGAAGCAAGCTTGTAGGATGATACACTTTTATTATGAGAATTTGATTTTCTGATTACCATTTCGCAATCGAATCTGAGATGCATTGCTTCAGTGAGAATTACAGTTTATAACTTTAAATGTCGCTGATGTGCCAAATTAACATAATTTCTTGATGTTCAAAGGCAATCGAAGGGTCATACATAGACAAGAAGTGTCCCTTTACTGGGAACGTTTCTATTCGTGGACGAATTTTGACGGGGGTTGTTACAAAAATGAAGATGCAACGCACGATTATTATCCGACGTGATTATCTCCATTACATTAAGAAGTACAATCGTTTCGAGAAGCGGCATAGGAACATGGCTGTACATCTTTCACCGTGCTTCAGGTAAAAATCGGAATGTGTGGTGTAAGGCTTTGAAGTTGAATGTATAAAGTTCATAGTTTTAATAAATGACTACTACGGCACTAATCTATTTTTGTGGATACAGGGACGTACAACTCGGCGACATCGTCACCATTGGAGAATGTCGACCTCTCTCCAAAACAGTACGTTTTAACGTACTCAAGGTGTCAAAGGGTCCCGGATCGAAGAAAAGTTTCAAGAAATTCTAATTTGGCCCTTTGAATTTGTAATAAAAATGTGTTTGAATACAACTTATATTGACTCATTTTCTTTTCAGAATTGTTTTTATTTTGACTAACATGTTCACCCTGAACTGAATACAAAATTACAAACTGATGTGATACCCGGAACTGAGAGCATGTTGATTGAAATTATGAAAGATGAACTCTGAATGAAGTTAGGGTAAACCAAATGGTTCATATATACTACCTAGTACATAGCTTAGCGCAATATACGCGTTCCCTCTGCCTGCAAATCTATCTCATTATTCTGATTTGAATTTAGGAATATTTGGTTAGCAGATGCTTATTTGGTTAATTTAATTAATTCAAAATTACGCATTTGGGTAAAAATTTATTAATTGTTAAGTATTTAGAGGCATGATGAATTACTACTTCACCAATATTCCCACGAGTAAATGTAGTTCTTTCTCAAAAACCAAATTTTTCAATCAAATCTTACAATTAGTTTAGTGTTTAGTCAGCATTTACAAAATTATTATTATTATTTTTATTTGTGTACAATTCGTTGGGAATACTATACAATGGTGGAAATATTACAGTATTGGCAATACAACAATATTGTGGTGTATTTATCACACCAGAACCATATTACACGTTGCTTTGTATGTATGTGCGTCCTGTCGGTGAAAGTCACTGATACCACATCCATCCATATCCATCGGCTTCGCTATCGCTATCCCATGATGACTATGATGATCGGCTATGGGCATGATAGAATCCCAAATTCCCAAGAGACAAAACCCAAAGCAATTCATCCAACTGCTGAACTGCTGTTGTACTCAACTCCACGACGCCACCGCCATCGTACTAGATTGTCAGAGCTAATTATACTCGTCGTCTGCCGCATCTATCAGTCAGTAGGTCACTACACGTAGTGAAAGTCGACAATGACTAATTCACCAATCGTAAGGGAAAGGAGAAAAAAGACATGTGGAACTGTGGAAGTGGTTTCAAGGACAATTGAACTATGGAAGTGTCCTTGATGGTCAGATGGCCCATAGCAATGAGTGGTCAATCCATCCATGTCCATGCATTTACTACTACGTTACGTACGAGACACTGCGCTCACGAAATGTCACGAATTGGTAGGTTATTTCATTTCAGACGGCCATGTCGTTTTGCTGATTTCAAGTCAAGTGGTTCAATCAAGTACCTACAAAACACCATGTCGGTTCATGATGAGGAATACTATATTATTAATTATAATGTTTATTTAACAGATTTGCTGCATGTTCATACCTAAGGTACGTTTGCATACTTTTGGCAAAATGTATTAATGAGATGAGAACGTGACTTTGGTTCGATGTTCTAGTGCTATTGTCTCGTCAGTTGTATGTATCACTGCACTTGGTACTTGATGAAGATGATAATTGATAACGAGTTATACTTGGATCGATTCTGACTAATGAGTTCTGCTTGTACGTCCTGCGTGAACAAAACAGTTTGAGTTGACAGTTGGTGACAAAAAACACACCTACTTAACTGAAAAGCAAAAAATTATACAGTCTCTGTTCTGATGTGAGTCTAACTCAGCATTGGAAGTTTGGTTATATATTCGATCATATCCTTTTACTGATTGCACAGCCAGTCATTTGTTGGCGTCATCTCATCGAAACTTCAGCCAGTCATTTGTTGGCGTCATCTCATCGAAACTTCACCTCACCTCTCACGTTCAACGTTCTCCCGACTTTCGATTTCGTTCAATTTGTTTTACGTGAATTTTACAACTTTAACTACTTTAAGTTTAACTACATTTGCATTTCAGGTTTCTCCAGCAAACATGAAGACATTCGTTGAGTTTGCAGACGGCTCAAAAAATGCCCATCATTGGGTATGGCATGTGGCAGGTATAATTCATTGATTCATGGTCCGTATTAATTAAATAGGTCGGTAGGTGTTGCGATTCTTTCTCTAGTTAGTTCCTGTTGAAGAATTCGACAATATAATAATATCAATAAAATGTTTATTAAACACCTGTGCAGTGCGACACGCCAAAACAGTTAGAGGATGCACTGGATGCAGCATTAGAAGCCGGTTACCGACATTTCGATACCGCTTATCTGTACCAGAACGAAGATGTGTTTGGCCGTGTACTGAAAAGATGGTTTGCCTCTGGGAAAGTAAAACGGGAGGACTTGTTCATTGTAACGAAGCTTCCTCCACAAGGCAACCATCATGACCGCGTTGCCAGCTTTATGCAACAGTCTTTAGATAATCTTCAACTGAGCTACGTAGATCTATTCCTGATTCACAACCCAGCCACTTTGGAAATTGACGTGGACGGTAAAAATCCCAAGAGAAATCCTGATTCAAGTTGTTTCCCAGACCTCACAACTTCATTGGAGAAAACCTGGAAATCCCTTGAAGCACAGGTAGACTCTGGCAAGACTAGAGCGATTGGATTATCAAACTTCACAGTTCCACAGGTCGAAAAGGTGGCCATAGCTGCTAGGATTAAGCCAGCTAACATTCAGGTATTAGGCATAAGCACCGCCTAACGTTACAAAATGCAACATTTAACACATTTAATGAAGATTTTTCATTCATACTACTCTACGTTTCTAATTCTATTCTAACTAACTAACGCATAAATATTGAAAGGTGGAATTGAATGCGTACTATCCAAAGAAGCAATTACGCGAAGTATGCAAGAAGTATGACATCACTGTCTGTGCATTTGCCGTCTTCGGATCTCCAGGTCGCAAGCAGTACTACACACCGAGTGGTGCTCATCTGTAAGTTCTTAAACAACTATTACTATTACTACTTTTTACGATTTATGATTGAGCAGATTTCATAAACATAAAAGCATAGCATATCGCATAGCATGTTGATAGCATATCATCTTTATGAAATGATGACATGATAACATATTATAATCATTTCAGTTTTGATAGGCTTGATATTGACTACAAGTTTCACTTTGCCATTGTGTCTCATCGCAAGCATATTTTTCATGTACTTACTCACTCATCCTATGTAAGTAATAATATCCTTTATTGTGCAGGAAGGTAAAAATTCCAGCTCTATTGGACAGCCCAGTTGTTCAAGAAGTTGCAAAGAAGCATGGCAAAACAACCGCACAAATCCTTCTGCGTTACTTTGCTCAGCAAGGCGTCGTAGTGTTGGCAAAGAGTGTGTCTGCTGAACGTGTCAAAACCAATTACCAGGTAATACACACACAACCACAACGGAATGATAAAATGATAGTGAGAGACAGAGAGAGAGAGAAAAGTACTTATGATAACCACAATTACTTATGATACATATAAATTCAATCCTAAAATGACTGATTGCTTTCCATTTCCATCATACGTAGATCTTTGAGTTCGAATTGGATGCTAACGACATGAAAAAACTAGATTCCTTGGATAGTGGGAAAGAAGGAAGTTGGGCATTTGATTGGAAAACCAGCTTCCCTGGGTAAGCATAAGCATCGTATATAAGCATGTAAAATAACAATTAAGAATGTAAGGTAGGTAAGTAGGTATGCTTGTCGGGAAGTTGTGACAATTATTCTTGTATTCCTTCAATCATTGTCTTGACAAGAACTCAATATATATTGGACATTTCAACAGAATCGACAAACACCCAGAATTCCTGCTTACGGAAGATGATTGATTGAAGACAGACTGATACAAGCGAAAGGAAATGGTATGGAGTATGGAGCATGACTTGTATGTGTCTTGCAAATAAAACCAAAATGCTGCAATTAGCTTCTTTAGCGTAGCTGTCTATGGAGAATTAAAATTCGATACTTTTACAACACTGCCCCTTCCCCAGTGGAATGAATGAATACATTGGGGTTTATTGAATTTACACGTAAACATTCATAAACATAACTGACTAATAGTCCAGTGTCTAACTAATGACTACCTAGGTACATACCTGGAATTGAATCGCAGTCTGGGAAAATACTCAACTTTTAAATACAGTATATTCACGAAACAAGCGGAATATCAATAATACCATGCCGTAACTGTTATAGAAGCTGATTAGTGATTATGTAGATTTCAAATTGGTTAAAAAATTAGCCTTGGTTAGCTTCACTCTTCTTAACTCCTTCTTGGGGGCGAGTACCCCCCGCGTGAGTAGCCCCAAACAAACTCATCTTCAGTATTGTCCCAAGTGAACGGACGAAAGTAGGAAATATACTTTTGAAAATCTTTCTGCAATCGATTCGATTTCTCTAGGATCGGATGAGTTCGAAGATGTGCACGCCGTTTGGAGTGCGTTGTTCAACTCTCAATGCAAATAGCTGCGTTCTCATTTATGCATCATTCCATCAATCCCATGTAGCAGATCATCGAAAGCTAGCAAATTATGAAATGATTTTCGTGAAAGGAAGCACGCTTTAATAATGTTGGAAAATGCGAGATTTCTCGACATCCAGTGGAGATTTTTGAATTATTTTTTCACCAATCGATCAACACATCTTACTAGTGAGTTAGACTAATACTGGATCTCCAATTCTCCACTGCAGGTGGAATATCGGATCAGAGGTACTTTGAGAAACCGTTTTACGCACAGTAACGTTAACAAAATCAAGCCAATCCAAAACTTTTTACATTGACCCCACTGAATTCTTTGTAGATATCATGGAATAAAAAGTATCATCATTCATGGTTTTGACAATCATAAAATAAAATAATTTTTTATACTTTAAGATTTTTGCATCTCCGCACTTTTGCAGTGATCCACATTTAATGATTGGTTATGGCTCAATGAAGGGTTGTCCCATGATTGTCCATTTAAGTAATGCAGTCTATGCAAAAACGAAATACAGCAGAAAAGAAAGCGAAAAAGGCTTTGTTTTGTACGGTGAGTTCAAGGCCGATGACATAGTTGGTTAGTTAGTTGTTTGTAGATATAGATAGATAAGTAATATTAGAGCCTTCCAGTTCCATGACAAGATTCAGTTTTTGTCATCTTCTAATCCAAGTCTTGAAGACAATCCAAATTTCCGTTGCTCCAGAGATTTGCCGACTTGCCGACAAAAGATTTGATTTGAGCTAAACTCGAAGGGCATTGCAAAACAAAATTTTGTAAAACTAATGGCAGGCAACATGTAAAAGTACACATAGTGCATGGAAGTGCATGATGACAATCCATTGTCTTCAAAACTCGTGTTTTAACGACAAAAGATTCATGTTTTGTCACCATTTTTGGTTCCAACGTTTTTTTTTTGTCTCCAAACTCCATGACAAAACCATTTTATCATGGAATCTGGGAGGCTCTATTATGTACATGTGTTTTGGAACTGAATCATATAATCATAAATACACAGTATTTACATGCAAGTATGTCCAGTTCAAATGAAAAATGATGTTTGAATTTCGAATGGAGTGGAGTCGGACGGAGGAGTGCTTTATTCGTCGCATTAGCAGTTACATAATTAGCAGCAGCAGCAGCAAGGAATCGAATCTCTTGTAATTGTAATCCCTCTTCTGCTCTCTCTCACTTGAGTACTCTCTTCAAGTTTCATTCAGGTCCCTTCCCAATTCTTCTCTCTCGCCTCGTTAGTTAGTAAAAGCAAGCAAGCAAGGAGGCAGTCACGTTTTTCATTTAATTTCATTTATTCAGTGCAGTGCAGTGCAGTGCAGTGGGAAGTGGGAAAGGAAAGGAGAGAGGGCTTTTTTTTAGCTTCCTCTTCTCGCTCGCTCTCCGCTCTCTGTCTCCAATTAATTCTCGTATTTCTCGTCCGTTTTTGCCTAGTTGCACCAACCAACAATCTTACAAGCACTGCGACTGCACCACTACCACCACACACACACACTATCCATCCATCCAACATAACATCCAGGCAAACAAACCAAAACTCTTTGCTCTCTTCTCTCTCTCGCATCTCGTCGTTCGTCGTCCCACGCAGGCCAGCTAAGCCTTTGGAAGGTGCTCCGTTGGGAAGCCCTTGCCGGCCCACCCCAGAATCCCGGCCAGTTAGCTGGCGGCGAGGGTGAGCTGGAAGGGAGCTTCCCCATTGGCTGATGTGGGCAACCTGCCACACTCGGACCGCTCATTGGCTGAGCACTACCAACACAGAGCTGCTGATTGGCCACTCTGTTCAACTTGTCCCGCTGGATCCCCGCTAAACCCCTCTCTCTCGACTTCCCTGTACTTCAGCACAGCAGCTCACCACTACTCCATAACATAACATCAACATGCAATGCATTTATTTGCGCCTTTGCTTTACTTACTTTCCCTCAGTCTCATTTACGCAAATGCTCATGTCCACACAGCTAAAAGAGTGTTCCCGTTGTTCCCAACCAAATACAACACAAATACTTACATACTTACATGCACAACAGACAACAGTGGAGTAAGTGTAAGTTTAAGTAAATGTAACAAACAACAGTGCTCTCTTCCGCTCTTCTGGACTGGTGGACTGGAGCTGCTTGCTGGAAGATTGTAAGTAAAATTGCTGTTTACTGTTTGTATCGTACGGACGGAGTAAGTAAGTAAGAGGCTCCTTCGCTCCTTTCCTTCCTTCCTGATCCTGACCTGACCTGACTGATCTGATGATGATTTGGGATATTCCTGTTGGATCCCTCTCAACTCAATCAACAATAGTCTCAACAACTAACTGCTTTTACCCACTACTCCACTCCACTCATCATATTATCATTAAATCCTCGGCTCGGCTGCTGCTGCGGGCTCTTCTCTCTCTACCTCTTTTTCCTTCATCATTCATCATCATCCAGCAGATCATATCGGAGTTCGGTCGGACCCATTCATCTTCATCACTGCTGCTTGCTGGTGGTTCTTGTCCTTTTTAGTTAGTTAGTGCCCTTTTCTCCGGGATATTTCAGACAGGATCAGGATCCACCCATGGACTCCTTTGCAAAACCCCCGGCGATAATACCTCCATCAACCGTTTTAAATTCCGCCTCCGCAGTTAGTGCCCACCACAGTATGGCTGGATTTGCAAGTTTGCTCAATCTCAAAGACGGCTGTCCAGTGACGAGAGGAAGGCGGATTCAGATTAGCAAATTGGAGGTACCCAATCCAAGGACGGAGGTGGGGAGCTCGGGCCATGCTGTCAAGAAGAGGTAATACTATATAAAAAGCGGCAATATGGTAACTCATCATATCATGGCCAGTGGTGTAGTAGTTACTCACTATATATTATTGTCGCTTCCCTTTCAAATTTGATAAATTTTACAAGCATTTCGTCATGGGCCTGCCTTTCCTCGTGATTAGTGAAAAATAGTTTTAATATAATAAAATAACACAGATGTATAAAAACAGGCTTCACTCGTGCCAGTAGTGGTAACTGGAAGATCGTGCAAGAAGTATGATCGCATAATGTGAATTGAGACAATAATAAAATACATGCAATTGGTGTTTGTAACCAAACCAGACAAGATGCAACAATGTTGCACTTTCCATTGAGCAGTACTTTAATTATAGGTTAAGGTAATACATACATACATATTCCCTTGTTTTATATTATTTGCAGATGGTCTTTTCACTCATCGAACCAGATTAATCAGCTTTTAATGGAGGACAGAGTCATAAAGCCGATTTCATCTCCGAAAAGAAGAAAGTCTTGCAGCACTGGATTGCTACTAAATAGGCATGATTCGGCAACTAGCACATTATCCGAAGAAATTCGCATCACTCGAAAGTCTGATGATCATAGTTCAAAACGTGTACTCAGTAGCCTTCACCAGCAGCAATCCAGTCAATCTCAGCATCGTCATCATCGCACTAAACTTTTACCAATTAGAAACGAATGTGACGCTTCCAGCTCAAGAAGTAGGCAGAGGCTAATGGAAGAGTATTTCGTACACACAGATTCCTATCCTCTAAGTTATCAGCGACTGTGTTTGGAAAGAAAATACAGCCGAGAACCTCCGCCTCCAGACCACATTTCCAACATGCCAGATGAAGTTGTAAGGACTTGACTTAAACTTTTTGTTCTTTCCACCTTGATCTTGCATGTAATGTATGATCAATATTTGGCTTCCATCTCCAGTTGCTCCGTATTTTCAAGTATTTGCCGAAACCATCTTTAGCAAGTTTGAGCCGCACATGTCATAGATTTAACGGCCTTATTGAAGACGAGACTTTATGGAAGCGATTATGCGTGATGGGAAGATTAATGAGCCAGGAGCATCTACTAATCATTATGACAAGGAAACCCATTTACCTCCGTATGTCCCGTGCTTCGGTAAGTGTCGATATAATATTTTTAACATTATAAAATAAA
Source organism: Dicranocentrus wangi (assembly GCA_036850665.1). Classification (NCBI taxonomy): domain Eukaryota; kingdom Metazoa; phylum Arthropoda; class Collembola; order Entomobryomorpha; family Entomobryidae; genus Dicranocentrus; species Dicranocentrus wangi. The sequence goes on along the minus strand of JAANSN010004930.1, from coordinate 4,089 downwards.
CTACGATGCCAAAATGAATGTACCTATACGTATAGTACATTTTGTGGTGACATCAACATTTGCTTAATGGATGTTGGGTTGGATGTGGCTTATTTATGAAAAGAATTTGTGTCCATTTTTAATCAAATAGATCCCAGACCCAGAGGATTTTCCAACTGATTTATCACTACTCATTTCGGGGTCTCAGTTGCGTTATTTGGACTTATCTTCGGCAGCTGTGACACCTTCGACGTTGTCTCTTATAATGAAAATATCACCAAACCTTGTCAAACTTAGCTTAGAACACTTGACTGTTTCAACGGATGTCATCAAATCAATGGCTTGTGCATCAACCATTGAAGCCATAAATCTCACAATGTGCTATGAATTAGACTGTCAAGCTTTGATTGACTTTTTATCGAAGTGTCAAAGGTACGCATTTGTTAGCTTACAATCAGCTATCACTGCATTTCGTGTATTGTATGTATTATTCAAATTACTCGCGTATTTAAATCTTTTTTCACAGTCTCAAGGAATTAAATATGGGCTGTATTAAATGTGAGTGGTCAAAGGAAGAAATAAGTGAAATTGTCGCTGCCTTGCCTGAAACTCTTCAGCAACTTAATTTTTCGGGATTTCGTAACACATTAAATGATTGTCGTAAGTCAGGATTTTATACCTTGCTTTTCTTCATTGTTATTATTATTGCTTTGTGTGTGTGTGCGCGCGCGCCTAAGTTTGCATCGCAAAATAAAATAAAATTTAACTTTGCGAATCTTAATAGTAGCTTTTAGGAAGATCACTGTGCTGAACATGAGTGTTTTGTATGCCTTTAAATGCAGATGTATCAACCATTGTTACCAGATGTCCTCAGCTCGTAGAACTGGATGTGTCAGATTCGCAGGAAATTCAATCCAAGTCTATTGAACATATGCTAAAATTAAAACATTTACAACATTTGGGCTTGAGTCGTTGTTACGGGATTGACCCTCCTTCATACTCGATGTTATCAGGGAGTAAACACTTGAAGTACCTTGATTTATTTTCGCTATTCAAGGAGAATTCTCTGCGTCAGCTGAGTATTACTTTACCGGGCATTGAAATAAACAAATTTCCATTTTCTGCGATAGCTCGTCCTACTGTAGGTAATAAAAGAAGCTCAATTTGGTTGCAAAGAGTCAGAGACTAGAACCAAAATGACTAATACTGACTCGCAATAACACTTAATACTAAAAAACGTTAGTGACTATTTGAATGTATGTATTTTGTATGTAGCTAAAGTATCATGTTTCAAACTCGAGAAAATGGTTTTATGATTATCAGCATGAATGAATTGGGTTTTAAGTATGTGATAAAATCGTTCAGCAACTTGAGGCCCACTTGGTTTGCCATTTTGCAATTACCTGTATCCCATAAAAAGCAGAGGCTTCGCTTCGTTTGCGTCTCAAAATCAGTACTTTCTTTGAATCGATTAGGTATTTGATTGTAAATTCTTCATTTTTTCATAAAGCAACAATAGGTATAGGTTTACACATGAGGGTTTTGCGATATTTATATTGTACTACGTAATTGTAATATAGATTCATTTAAATTTTATTTAATATGTAGAGAAATGCCTTTTCTGCACAATTTTAATCTTAGCACTGGATTCAAACGTCAATGGACTGAATAAAGTATTGTTTATACTCGAATCAATGTGTATAACTGCTAAAATTTGTATTTGTTCTGGCTGTTTTCGTTATAGTATTCATTTTATGCATATGAAAGTCAACCTACATGCATAACAAACCCCTACAGTTGAAATTTTAAACTTGCAGACCAGACAATTTTTAGACCATAATCAATTTTTCGACGTGGCTGGCTTTCTGTAATTCTGCATTTGGTACGACTGCTACTACGGAGCATCAAAATGGAATTATGAGTCGTTTCGTATGGGCATCAACTTCCATATCCATCCATGGCCGTCAACAAAAGCATATTGAACGGACGTTGGAACCTTGAGGACTTTTGGGTTTGCATATCCACACCTTTCACCTCCAAATAAAACAGTTTACAAAGAAATATCTGTTACGGACGGGAATTAAATTCATATCAAACAATGAGTATTCTGCAGGAATTAAAAATTTTCACCGAGTTAAATCCATCGTGTACAAGTTACTTCTTTGGTAAATACTTTGATTAAGGTACTTCACTGGAAGTCACTCACAACAGTTCACCATCCGACACCTGACAGTCATTTAGCCATTTCCTTAAATAGTCAACCCTGGTTACGGTAAGGTAACGGGATCAAATACTCCCTACTCCCTCAAGGTTGGTTTGGTTAGGTTAGTTTAGCTAACCTAAGCTTTAACGTAACCTAACTAACGTTGAGGGAGTCATTGGTGAGCACAGAACCTCCCACCAACCTAACCTAACATTGTTTGTAGAAATCGGAATAATTCCCACTTAGGTAGGAAGATATGCTGGAGGTAGTGTGGGTTGTGTTAGGGAGTTAGCGTCCTACCCTATTACCCCTTGATCCAACCTCATTTTGATTTACTATTTTAAGGAATTGCTGTCGGGTGTCGGCCAGCGAGGTTCTGCTTCCGAGGTCCGCGGAGGTTTAGCCAAAATTAGTATAGATTTCAACGCAAGCATGAGTGGCAACAATGATGACGGTCCAATGAAGACGTCGGAAATATTACGCCACCACTGTGCGTTTTCAAGGATTCAATATTTATCAGAATTTGACATGGTTTCACTATTAAACTCCCTCTACTATGCAACGTATCGTATCGCTGTCATTGGGGTAACTCTGATCGTTCTGAAAATTACAACGAAATCATGTCACACATTTTGGTTATTGGCAAATGGCAACCCTCTTCTTGGAGCAAGGAGAAATTTGTCAATCTTTGCTCTGGCTTTTCCAGACGATCTGGCTAATTTTGCGTTGGCTTTTATTAACAACATGTCAACGAAAGGCAAATGTACTCAGCAAATATGTCTTCCTTCTCACAGAAGAGAGAATTCCAGAAACTCCTAGTGAGGATCTCATCAGAGTCATCAGTGAAGAAAACTTACGAAAGTATGCTATAATCGTGGATTACAATTAAACAGTTTATATTTTTTGGAGGAAATCCCCAAAAGATCAAAATCAAGAACCCCTGCTACAGGAGATTGCTTGACAAGTCTGAGTTGCAGAATTCACTACGTAGCAAGAAAGCGCGATTCTGTTCTCAAGCTCATCTAAAACCCGTACACAAAAGCGTCGCTTTAGAATTGCATTCGTATGTTACACTTATCCATACAAACTGATTTTTGAGCCACCTAAGCAATGGGCCGATGACAAGCATAGGTAAGCACAAATGGTTTCTGCATTTTCCTGTTATACCATTTTTCTCACTTTCGGTAAGAACATTTTAATTCAAAACGAACAAAGCCGAGTCATATTTAAATATTGATATTCCATGATCGAAGGAATATGTTTACAGACATTTTCATACGCAACTTCGAATCACTTTTGTAAAGAGGAATTTATTCTTTGTGGGAAACCATACTTCGTAGAATGTAGAAAGGAAGAAATCCAAGAGTTACAAAAACAGAAAGATACTAAACTAAAGGATAAAAAGCGATGGAATTTTGCTACAGCTGCATTTCAGGCAGGACAGGACGCAGAGCAGCGAAAGCAAATAATAGATCCATCAGGACTTAGGATGTATTAGTATTATTGTGTGTTTTCGTCGGTATTTAAAGAAATCGTCAGATTTCATATGCCAGGTAGAGAAGGTGGGTGCAGGCGATGCGATGTACTAAATAAGTATGGATAGAAAATACTAGTAAATAGATATATAGTCATTTTCCTGTGTGAAATAAGCACGCAATGGCAAAGCCTTTGAGTTGCAATTTTTAGAAAGTAACGGTTCTTATGCTAATGCGTCCAATATTTAAGCCTATCCTCCATTTGTGTAAATCATGTGTATATTGTAGCAATGTATGTAAATATATATGTGTGAAATCTTAGGACACAACCAATAAAACATGTACAAAGTAAAAAATGCGCTGTTCGCTGTAATTCGCGTCGTACGCGTACGCATTTACACAAAAACCCCGGAAGTTGTTTATATACAAATC
>JAANSN010004929.1:0-13653 GCA_036850665.1 Dicranocentrus wangi | reverse complement strand
GGGTTAACCACAAGCTTATACTCGATTTTCTGTACGCAAATATTATTATAATGAAAAAACAAGATCCGTGAAAATAAAGAATACTTACTACTTTAGAAATAGTTTGAATAAGTATATTAGAAAGTTTATTAGTTTCACATTCTTTGAATCAAATAAGAAATATACAAGACTCCGCAAATTTGAACTCCAGAAATTATTCCAAAAGTCATTCCACTGTTGGAATGTAAATTGGCCGCTGTTGAAGGTCCATAAATACTCACGCAGGTGCCACTACCATCCTCATTTGCGGCGTACTTATATCGGCACTGGCAGATCCCCCATTCGCTGGCTTCACTTTCTTTAATACACTCTGCTTTTCTAACACATTGTTGTGTCGGTTGACCACGAGTACCAGGGTCACATTTGGTGTCGACTCGGTGACTGCATACGCCATGAGTTGGTTCGTAGTGATCTGCATGTTTGCAGGAGCAAACGTTTTTCTGGCATCGTAGGAAAGTTTTGCTTGGACTACAATGATTTTGAGAACTGCAAGACTTATTGTAAAAAGCAAGTTTCACAGATGGGTCTTCAACGTCTGCAGTCACTATTGAACCCAATAAGATAAAGGAAAGTAGTAAAAGAGTGACATAGTTTAAATTACAAAGAAATTTGGAATTTCCACAAAGGCTCTGGAGGGAGAACATTTTGATTCTGTTCTAGTCACAGAGAAAACTTAAAATTAAAATAAAAAGCACGCACAGATTGTGCTTCACGTACAGCTTAAACCTGCAAAATGAATGTTTTTCCTGCTGTGAAATGTCGAATGTCGCAAGTTAATGATATTACACTGCCTTCTAACATGAATGTGAAACTGGAACACTCATTAAGAATTTCGTAAACAATAAATGATTAATGCATTTGTGGATTTTCCAAGTGTGACATCAGAAAAAGGATGTGGTCAAGCGAATTTCATGCCCGTGTGGCTAGAGAGTAATAAATGGGGTATATATATTATGTAGCGGCTTTATGAGATAAATTATAAAATCAAGTTGCCTAAGCCGAAACAAGAGTAGGACAGGATATTATTCACGCCTATATTCCATCCCATCCCATACATGCTACTTGATAAAACATTCCTCTTTTTCTATAGTTTTCATAGTATTGACTATTAGCATATTGATCAGTTCATCTATGCCTCAGATGTGTAATGCATTAATTAGTACGTATATTCCACAAGGCGTATCGTATTCCTATCTTTAATTTTATTGAGGTTCAGCGGAATGCATATTCGGAATTCGGATGAGCTATGTATTTAATATGCGAGTGCTTTCTTGCAAACTCATTGTAATCAATTTATTAAAGTTTCGGAATTGAGCTCATTTCGCTCTGCTCTTGTATTTTTCAATTATGTAGCAAAGTATTTTACCTAATTTACAATTCAATTTACATATTAAGTTTATGTGAGCGTGATTTTATTCATTCAGTACAAATAAACAAAACAAAAATTCATTAAATAAAGTAAAAATATGCGAAGCCAAAATAGTCTACTTTTATAAATAATTTTTTGACAAAAAGTATCGTGTCTAACTAACAATTTCTTTTTGAAATGCCAATATTTTTATGGCTAAGTTTTGATATACATCAACATTGCAGAGTGAAATGTATTCCAGTGAGCCACATTTTAGTATTTTGATGATTGTTAATACAATACCGGCAGTTAATTTAAATTCGATTGTAGTAGAAATAACAAAGATAAATAATATTGAACACTAGTACAGTTTGGAATAATCCATTATAATTAGTTGCTGCCGACGAACAAAGACCATCACCAGTGTCTTTAAAATTTTGCCTGCATTCGCAGAAACCACTTGTTTTGGAATTTGGCTTACACTCGGCGTACGGAACACAATGTTGAGCTTTGGCTTTGTTTGTAAGGTCACATTTGGTTCCAACCCGTATCAAGCACTTGTTCCATTCTTCGTCAAAATAGTGTATATGTTTGCAATTGCAAACCTTATTCAAACACTGCAAAAATGTTATGCCATTTTCACAATCTTGATCACTATTACATGCACGATTAAAAATACTGGAGGAGCTGGAGCTTGCTGCATGAGCAATTGTACAAGTTAGTAGAAATGCGATCAGAATGAAACACAAATAATTATGATGTAAGGAATATGCTGCAAATCTTCGAAGATTCTTGCTAGTATTTCTTGACAACTTTCCCATTTTGAAGCATTTGAACCTGCCAGCGACCTAAAGAACATTTATTTAAGTTTCAAATTAAATTATGCCAGCGTGCCTGTTTAATGTTTGATGTTCCAATTAATAAATCTTACCACCAGGTGAAAGTTCTCTCTGTGCGTTGTAGGACGTAGTTGCAAATATTATCGAAAAACAAGTTTCTTTTCCTTCAGAAGAAACAACATGTTAATTGACGCATTAATTGTAACCAAGTTTATAGGGGTTTCTGTATATTCTGGTTGCCCTTCCTATTCCCCATGTATCTTTGCACGTTAACTAAACGTAAACAGGGACACTTTTGCGCTTTTACAATCTAAACGTATGTCGTGAGCTGAGCAATCGCCTTTCATTGAGTGAGTGTGGGTAGTCTCGTTTGACTTCTTTTTTGCTACAAGCTAATGGGCTCACGTTTAACTTCTTTTACTAGGTAACCTGCATGCATTGGGTTGCTTATATGCGAACTGGAAGAATGAGTGTTCGTCCAGGTCCAGTCAGTTGTGTCGAGTCAGCCAGTTTGCTGGGATATGCGAATGTATACTTTTTTGTTTCAAGTTACAACTTACCTAATACTAACACTTCCCTTGTCAGCAACAGTGGTTTGCTACTTATACGAACTTATATAAAAAAAGGAATCACCGATGTATACATATTATATCAATCGGAAGAGTCAAGGAAGATCCTGTACTGACACTATAATGGAAATATGGAATTACTAAGCGCACAGCACATGTATAGTATCTGACAAGATTTTCATATTTGCACAAGTAGTATTGCACATAAGTATTAGGACTTTGGAGAACAGACATCTCTTCGAAGCTACGATGAAACGATTCATAACTTAAGTACTTAACACTTCTGTGGACCAACTTGAGAACATACGCTAGTCCTTGTGTCTTCCAAGATGCAAAGATGGCAGTTAGAACGTTTACCAACTGAATAAATTAAAATGAATGACCAATTTTCTTGCAATGAATTTTCAATCCTTCAGTTCAGTCCTTACACCTTACTTTTACATCTACACAGTACGCGTTATGTAAATGAATCCAACCAAAAGATTTTTTCAAACCCTTTTTGGAAAATTCGACGACGTATTTATGGGGGCACCGATTTTCTGCCAAAGTGTATTACATTTCGTGCTGAAACATATTATTCCGATATGATTAGGTACTATGGTCTTCACACACACGTGCGCAGAATTAGCTATCGTAATTATGTACCGCACTGCTATTTTGAAAGTTTAACTTGAAAATCTTGAAAATTTCTTAAGTAACAAATATTTGGCTTCTACTATTGCAACCCTCACAGAACTTAAACCCCGCCCGGGTGTTTCCAACGGATAAATCCCATCATTATATAAATTATTCGCAGGTTGCCATAAACTAATAGGTAGGTCAACGAACAGGGGCTGACTCATTATTTAAGGCGATGTAATCTATGTATGAGATAAATTTTTACTCCTGCAAACATTATAAAAAAGACAAACGCATTATTTAACGTTCCGTTTTCTGATGTTGCAGGGATAATGAACGCACACGAGCTAATATTGAATGTGCAAGCACAAGCAACGTAATACTTTATAGTAATGTTTTGTAAATTAAATTCGACCTTCTTAAATTAGCAAATATCGAGTGTGTGTCTGGTCTAGTGAGCCCATATCGTAATATTGAAAACAGAAAAATAGAAGATGTGTCGTGTATAAATGAAACTTCCGAATCAATCCAATCCGTTCTGCTATTTTAAATGCTGCATGCTAATGCTAAAATATATGCAAGCAAATAATACCTAATACCCCTAATGATTCTTGATAACTACGAGGCATTGACCTGAAATTATGTGTAAAAGTAAAGTTGCAATTCCAAATTAATTTCAATTAGTTAGATAATTGCAAATTGCAAAATAATTCGCAGAATACATACAGCACAACAGTAACACTTGATTTTTGTATTGGTGCATTGATGATTTGTTGGCTTTTCTATCATCATGAAGGAAGTATCATTTATTATGTAAATGTAAATCATAATGATTTTCCATTTTGTTGTGAGAACTGATAGAAAGAAGCTAAGCTTGAATTTCAAAAAATAAATACGTATTTGCACGTACCGTGCTCCAAAATTTTGGCACTCGTACCGCAGTTTGATGAAGTGGTTAAATTAGTTTTGAGTTTAAAGCGTTTTAAAGCACGTCGAAAACCCCCAAAAAACAAAACTTTGCTATATATGCATAAAAACATATAAATATAATATTGTTTTACGTCACGAGTGTTGGGACAATGACTTACTCCCATACTCACCTACAGCCTATAATGCAAAGAAGGTAACTTTTATGTAGGCATATCTCTCCCTCCTCACATCAGCAAAAAAATATAGTAGGTCCTTGGAGTAGGTATTATAACTGCCTCTGCCTACCAACCGAAAGTTTTACGCATTTCCACATCTGTTTCTCTTTTTTCGCAAATGTATGCTTATGTACATGTTTTGAGTTTTGATGTGCAACATAAATTGATGAGTGTATTGCCAAATACTAGAAGCACGTTACCTTTATTCCGAAATTTTCAGAAGGGATGACTAACAATTTTTTGTTTCGAGAAGATTAGACATTTGAGTTTTGCATTGTTATTGTTACAGGTTTCAGCAGTAGGTGGAAATTCATAAAGTTTTGCAAATTGCAAACAAGTGATCAATTTCTAATATAATATTTTAGGAACGGCTGAGAAACACACTGGTAATGCCTGTGTTATGCCATTTAAAAAATTCATAGTGACCATTTGGTAAACAGGAAAGTTGGACGACAAAAGGATACATACAAAGAATGGAAGTTGTAAGCGTAAGCAATTAATGGATGTTGTAGGTTGAGACAATAAAAACAAAGGGACTGAAGTCTATAAATCCTTGATGCGTCATTTGTGTTTGGGAATAGTTAAATAGAATTTAAATGCTCACAAACGCCTTTCTTATGCTGAAATGCTGTCAACTCGAAAAGGATTTTTTTTAAAGAACATTGCACATCAAATCAACTACTGCAACTTGCACTATTGCACATACCTACTTTGCAGTCGGATACTCTTCTGCGTTCTGCGTTTACATCATAAAGAGAATGTCAGTTTTGTTAGATAATAAAATGAGTAGTAATTTAAAATTGCACTGATTTTCGGCAATTAATCTCTGGGGAGCATTGTCCGCTTGAGAGCGGTAGGGAGGAATACACCATAGTGTTTAATAAGCATGCTTCTGCAGTTGTACATCTTTGTGAACACGCAAATCACGATTGTAACTTACTTGAAATTAGTTTCATCAGCACAGGTAACTCAAGCAAACCACCAAGCCGTCAACTTATCCTGATATTATTATGCACGCTAACTTATGATTATGCTGTGAGGTGAGTGTAAAATATTAAAACATTGGTAGCGAAAGTGACAAATTATAAACTGTAGGTGTTACGTAATGTATAGGAATGATTTTGAGGAACTCCTCCGAAGTGCTACGAGCGAGAATTTCACAATTTACGACAAGACATGCAATATTACTTGACAGATCTTTCTAAAAGCTGGGCTAATCACTAAATCTCAAAACGAAATCAAGGAAAACTAACGACTATTTTATTGCTTCGAGATCCAAGATATCGATTGTGCAAAGTGCAAATTACAATGGCGTTGATACGTGCTTTCATGTATTTGAAGAACCAGCATGTAGGACATCTAGCAAAACCTGTTAATTGACACATTATTCTTTATGAGTTATATGTAAACACTATCTACAATTACAAATTACATTGTAATAACAAGATGTTTTGAATAAAAATTACATATGTACATAATAATAATACTTTTCGCGGCATGAGCTTACAGAATTTAGAGGAATCCCTTTTGAAACTCATTTAAATCCTCTAGTCATGTTCGTCAGGTTCATCATGCACGGAGACAATGACATGAATATATTCAACACAATAATCCTAGGACAATTAGGATTCAACCAACACAAAAATATTTCTGCAACCGTTTTATTTATCTATATCTATAACATCGCTAGTTAGTTACTGGCAAATGGCAAAACAAGCATTATTATAATGATTACCACATAATGATTAGTGTAAATATGAAGAATTAAGTGCAAAATTTGTTGAGTGTTAATGAAACCCAATGCTTCAACTTGTAATGGTGTGTCAGAAAGTCTGTTTTTAACGTACAAGATAAGTCATACAAAGTATTCTAGCTTCTTACATGTTTAAATTATTCATACCGTCGAATCCAACTTCATAAAATCTCAGTGGCACATCTTTCTATTGCGATTGCATGGTCACAGCCACAGCACAAGCACACTTTACAAATCTGCTTCTTCATTTACTTGACATTTGAAACAAAGTGAAAAAAAACTTACAGGAATCACATTTCTGATTAATCTTTCATGAAAAACCAGAACACGCCAGGCGTTGCCTTTTAAATCATTATACCTTAGCATTCCTTTCGGGTCGTTCACATTGATATAGTTTTCTTTCTGTTTTCAAAAAATGAACGGGTTAAAAACTACCGAAACAATGTTTTTAAAATTTAATCCATTCACTTGTGTGACGTGTGTGCAGTAGAGCAATACGTGAGCTGTGAGAAAAAAAAACATCTTTGAGAATGAGTGCAGGAAGAATCGCATTAGTTTCTGCGAAAGATCATCAAACATAAATCGTACAACGGCAAAATTTAAAAGTACATCTTGCATTTTCTTTACACGTTGCCTCTTGCACTCTATTTTCTGGTTTTCATAACCATTAAAACCAGGATACCGCAGTAATAAGGGGATAAATGATTTGACATTTTAATAGAAAGTTTAACATTGTTTTACATCATTGCGGCATAAAAATTAGTTAGCCATAAAGACTTAAAGAATAAAAGTACAATTAGCCTCCACACTGAAAAATTTTCAAAGTTCAGGATCACGGCTAAAAAGGAAACCCTCTTTGTCTACTTTGAGTAGAGGCAAGTGTCATTGTTGTATTATAATATCTAAGCAAGCAAGGTAATTAGGTGACCCAATTTGATTGTGGGTCGAATCATACCAATTTGTATTCCATTTTTCATTCACATGCGGACAAATATGTTTACAGCAGCGTCTGCTAAAAAGCAAAAGTACAGTAGTCGCTGTACAAAAAACAGGTTTGTCGCCGCATCTCATGCACAAAAGCGAAATAAACAATTTTATCTGACCTCACGTCATTCCTTAACTGCAAATTTTGTGCATGTTTTATATGTTACGCTAAAGCCAAAATGTTGCCTCCAATGTAGGGACTATATGGTATTTGCTAAATTTTACTTTTCATTACAGGATGTCTGTTATCATTATGGTAGGTGTACAATGTGCTTGCTATATACCATCTTTTAAAAATTGAATAATGTCCTGTAGTGTGGTCAGCTATTGTTACTGATGATGGGGTAGTTGCACGTAAGGGATTACCTAACCGAAAATAAATCGCATCATTGACCATGAAATAGTTATTCGCTTGTATTTGTGTTTGTATACCTAAAGGAACACATTTGCCGACGCATGTTATTGATGTTATCCTACCCCATTGTTCAAAGACATTTACTAGAAACAAGGACACATATGAGTATTCAATTATTCGCACAGGTGTCCTGGTATATTCGTCATATATCGGCTGTCCACAATTATCTAATAGGCCATTATATATGTTAGAGAGAAAACAGGAATCTCTTTGAAAGTGTGCTATGAAAATGTGATGGGCCAAATACAAAGGGACAGCCTTGAACGATCGATGAACTCATGCACATACAGTTTCTTTGCATATGTGCCTTCACCTTCCAAGAATGGCAAGGATATAAGGATCCTCCTATCCTGGGACAGCTATGTCCACTATTAGAAATTTGTGTCGTGTCTATTATGGTAAATACAAAATCTCTAAGGATTGAACTTTGTTTTTCGTCTTTATAGGACATTTGATGTTTTTAGCAGAAGACCTTGAAGGGCCAAAGGGCCACTCCACTTTGGCAATACAGGACGTTTTTAACCATCGGATTGTGTGTTCTGTTTTAGTGGCATATGTAGTGCGGAGCACGGACTAGTTTTCATTGCTCTCCACGTTTGGTTTTCTCTAATATTCATTCATAATGATTATTTATATTCATGCAAATCATGCATACTATATTTGTGAGCAGCTAAAAGTCACTTGAAGATTGGTAATTAGTAAACCCAGAGCATATTCAGGTCGGTAGCCATACCCATAGCCCTGATTATATTGTATGGACAGAATTATAATTTTTTGCACTTAAAAGTCCAGCTAGTCCAATGCTAATATCAATATTATCCGGAGGGACGACAGCAGACCTTGCTATTGACTGAACGAGACAACGAGAGTCGCAATGTTTTTTTGGGCAAATGTGAATAGTGTCAATCGGCATCGACTATATTTCTCCCCTTTTGCCTACCTCATTTTTGTTTGATGGTAAATATGTGTCATAAAAAGAGATTTGATGATTCATGAATAGAGCACAGGACTTTCATACGGTCATGCCTAGATGAACGACCTGATTCAAGGATTACTGTGCAAAAGTGTGATATGGTGCCTCCTATTTTATGTAGGAATTTGTGTACTCCTTAAATATGCTTTATGTGGAAAATAGTTCATATTCACAAGTAGGAATAATCAATTACTGGGGAACCAGTAACTGGGTCAAAATGAAAGTTTTAAGCTATTTTGATCATACCTGAAATAAACTACCTATGCTAAATTTTCAAACACTTTGGATCCGGACTTTTCATTAATAATTGATCCTTTATCCTTTATATCTACAGGCAAATTATTGTTTTATTTGGTTAAGGTAATCAAGTGGCTTTGAACAATATTTAAATATTAATGCTAATAAAATCTAGGGAGAAAATCATAAATTACGATTTAATGGGTTCGACACTTTAGCATGGTTTCCCCCGATATTCTATATAGTTAAATTGCACAAAGTTGTCGTGCATATTTTAAATATTGTTCAAACTTCATTCTTCGCTGCACCCGTCCCAAATAAACAAAGTTGTTTGAGCCTACGTCACAACACAAATCCAATTTACAATCCTAAAAATCCCTGCAACGAACGACAGACCCAAAATTTTGATAATATACCCACTGAATTTGAGTTTTTGAGTACACCATGCATAAATATGTAATGAATAAATGGTATAACACGAAAATAGGTATACAAAAAAATAATTTGTATGTAATCCTTCCAATTTGCAGCAACGGAGGATGCGACAAGCATGATAGAACGCATCTTTTAGGTGCATAGGCTTGCGGTTAACACTACTCCGCAACCCCAGAATAAAACTGTTATGTTAACTTGCAACGCACCACGCACCTGAGTTTGAGTATAACCAAATAGCCAATGGAGGTACCCTTTCTTGAACTATATGAAAGTTGCCTGCCGCACAAATCTGCACGCTGTCCCACACACGAACTAATACACTGTATAACCGATGGATGAGAGATCGCTACGATGCACTAGGTACCCATCCTGCTCTGTCACATGCCAGTTTAAACGATAACTAAATAACCAGCAAAAGCACTTGAAACCCTATTATGAGGTTCTGGTTGCGTAAACTTTAAAAGTCAAAATGGGACAGGCTTTAAAACAAAAGTGAGAATTCTGCAGGGAACTCAGTCAGTTCTTCGTCGTTCTTCCTCAGGGACACTTATATAAGGTGCTAGAGTAGCAGAGCCCTTGAAGAATCGTCAGGCTCTTTGACGTTTGCAAAAAAAGGCTTGCTCGAAACCCCTCCGTTTTCGGTGTGTGAGTGTGCAGCTCGTGCAACCGCTTACAATTTGACGCCATAATTACAACTCCGTGACACGACATCGCGGTCCAGATAGGCAACCTACCAGTACAAAAACAACAACAACTTTAAGTGACGCGACGTAACGTTTTTGAGACAGAGCGTACTGGCTTTCACTGCAAATGTGAAAATTTGTCTTGTTTTACTGTGAATCCTGTTCCAGTTTCTGGATAGCGTATAGCCGACAAAATGACATCCAAGATTACAGCTCTAATCACAAATGTGGTGCACTTGATCTTGCAAAGTGTGGCGAGTGCAGTTAAATGGTTTGAAATATCAACACACAGGTGGACAAAAACATACCTGCGAGGTTTGGTGGATGACTCGATTAAGAAAGCAGACTTGTATGTAGACGGTCCCAAGCCGTATGATCCTCAGGTGAAGAACAAAGAAGAGTTTTATCGAAGAGTTATTGAGAACGCGTCTTTGGGCCTGGGTGAATGCTATACCGAAGGCATCTGGGATTGCGAAGATGTGGAGGAAATGTACTACCAAATATTCAAACATGAGGTCGTCAGAGATTATTTGCACCCTGTCAACAGGTTTATCAACTTTCTGCTGTTTAAAGTCGTCAATTTGCAAACCAAACAGAGGGCATGGGAAGTTGGCGAGAAGCATTACGACTTGGGTAAGCAAGCAATAAGCGCCGAGCTATGCATGCAATTTTAGGCATTGGAATTGACCTTTTCCTATGTATATAGTAGCAATTATGGGTTTCAATCAACAATTTAACAATTCCAGGTAACGACTTGTTCGAGTCATTCCTTGACCCCACAATGAACTACTCATGTGGATATTGGAAAAACGCGAAAACACTCCACCAAGCCCAATTGGACAAGATGGACTTGATTGGGAAGAAATTAAAGTTGAAGCCTGGAATGAAAGTGCTAGATATTGGATGCGGATGGGGTGGCCTGTGCAAATTTTTAGCTGAAAACTACGGCGTTACGGTGGTAGGCTGCACCATCTCCATCGAGCAAGCAAAAATCGCTCGGGAAAGATGTGCAGATCTCCCAGTTGAAATTCGCCTTCAAGACTATCGGGATTTGGATGAAAAATTTGACAGAATTGTCAGCGTAGGGATGTTCGAGCACGTAGGAACCTCAAACTACAAGACATTCTTTAAAGTAGCCAACAAATGCCTGACAGATGACGGTCTGTTCTTACTGCACACAATCGGTGTTTCCCACGACTGGGTTCCTCTGATTGAGAGCTGGTTCCACAAATACATCTTCCCGAATGGCATTCTCCCGTATCACACCGAAATTCTCACAAATATGGACGGTCTTTTTGTCCTTGAAGACTGGCACAACTTGGGTCCTAATTATAGCCACACGTTGAAGGCATGGAAGGAAAACTTTGTTCGCAACTGGCCCACACTTAAAGCTGCGAAAAAACTGGATGAAACATTTTTCAGGTATTTCTTTAAACATGGTTTTTAAACGACTCGTACACAAATTTAAAAGTTATAGAATGTGATGTGATGCAATATACATGTGTTTTTTGCTTTTTTCTCCATAGAATGTGGACCTTTTACCTTTCCATTAGTTCCGCTGCTTTCAGGAGCCGCAAGTATCAGTTGTGGCAGGTAGTCATGTCCAAGAAGGGTCTGATCGGAGGGTACGACTCTGTTCGCTAAAGCGTACAAGATGTGGTATAGACATTTCTTTTTTTTAATTGTTTTTGTTCAGCATCAGTAGATGCATATAAGACTAGATGCATTCAGAGTTAATGCAAGTAAATGAAGATTAATACCCAGTGGATAATTTTAGTTTTTTAAATGTTAGAGGTATGTCCGAATTCTGAATGAGTATTATGAAAGTCACAAAGTTGTTTGTTATAAGCAATATCATAGGTATACTTTATTTAATCATCATGAATTTACCGAAGTAATTTCAGTTTCCTGTAATAATATTATAGTGAGACATTCAAAGTATTAAGGTTCATGTAATATATATATATTATATATATTCATTTTGATCGTCTATATATACGTGTGGATGTATAACAGTTTGGTATATGGTAATGATTGATTTATATATGTATGTACGTAATAGATTTAAGAGTAACAACAACAATATTATTTCAGCGGATTGTGTGCACTGATTTAGAACTACTTGTAGAACTGCGAATTAGTGCAATGGAATATTTCTTATTGAAATGTATTATAATATGAATACCACGCATTTTATCATATTATTAAATACAAATTTAATGTTTCCTTTTTTGTCGGAAGGTAGCAAGTAAGTGTATACTGGTTTCAAGATTTGTTACGACTTTAAATATATAATAATAATATACACATATATATTTTGAAATATGTCGACACGACATACAACAATTATAGCTATATCTTGTTAATTTGATTGAATTCTTTATACTTTGAAATATATACCACGGAAGAAAGAGAATAAAGTGTATCTGTTTCATGTTCTTAAACAGTAAATGATTAGTTTAAAAATGGTATTATTATTATTTATGTTCTAACTTTGCGTAAAGAGTATTTTCGTTCACACAGCATCGCGACGACATGATCACTTCATTATTCGTGAATGCACAATATTATTCGAAAATGAATGAAAAAATGACAAGACATTTAGCTTACTTATACATNCAAGACATTTAGCTTACTTATACATACTACAATACAATTTCTTTCTGGAATAGTCGTGTGTATATCTTTTGACTAATATAGTCTGTGTTAAACATTAAAAGTAGACGAGTTCATTATGAAAAATTTCGACTATCGGGGTAATGGAACGGAGAAAACGGAAGCAAAAGGGTTACGCCATGATGACTAATATGACTAATCGTAAGTATTGCCTACACATTAATAAAAGTACATAGGTAGGTAGGTAGGTAGGTAGGTAGTAGGTACATTATATACATACATACATATAGGTCCGACTATATTTTCCTCGTTTGAATAAACACATCTCGTTTAACATTGTCAAGTGGTATTTAAGTGTAAGTGTATACTGTTTATCATACCTGATTGTTCGTTGAGAAGGCACTAATTAGAGTAGGTACTGAGAATTGTAATAAGAGTAACGATAATGAATGACGGTTAAGTAGATAGAGAATATAGTTACACTACACTGGCTTGGATATATAGTTCAATTTGTAAAATCTGGAATCTGATTGTTTTCAAATTCAAAAAACAAAAACATCCCTTTTTGAAAAAGTCGTTTTGAAGGAATGTATAGATATACATATATAAATTGAAGCAGTTTGCTAGTATCGGAAAAAAGTTACTTGACAAGATAGCACGCACATTCATCTATTTACATACAAGCATTTTCATTCCAAATCAAACTGCAAGCATCACAGAATCTATCTAAACTCGAATATTATGTTAATCAGTTCTCAAAAATAAGCACGACAGTAATATTCTAGCAAACTTCAAAAAATATTGCTAAAAATCATTCCCAAAACGTTTCAGATCATGTAGACTCCATGTGAGAAAACTTATCTCTCAAACAGCAGTAGTCGGAATACTGATTATATTCCAAAACTCAAAAAATCTCATGAGTATCAACGGAGCATCATACTTCATATAGAGCAGAAAACGGAAAACATTCTATGAAAATTATATTTTCAATATAACTTT
>JAANSN010004928.1:0-13653 GCA_036850665.1 Dicranocentrus wangi | reverse complement strand
TTCATAAAAGCGGAATGAGATGATGCTCACATCAGATCATAGCAGAACAGTCAAAACTACAAACAGGATATGAACAAGAATTAATTGTCGACAAAACTTTTCTTTTTTTTTCACATCGGCAAAATCGCAACTTTCAATCTGCGACCAATCCTTTGGAAATAATGATGCAAATCTGGGGCAAAGTTGTGTGGAAGGGAGAATACAATGAAATCCGTTGCTCTATAATTTCGAATCAATAATCCAGTTACTCTCCCATGACAAGTTTCAAGTCTGATGATGATGATGGTGATGAAATCCATCCAGTTGGAACTTTTGAATTTATTCCGTAATTTCTCGCTGATTCATCACAAAAGAAAATCCAAACCAACAATTTCAATGTCTTTCGTGCTTATAATCCGGTTTTACACACTCCAGGTGGTTGTAGAACATTCTCCAAGTTTCACCACCGAACCGCCAGCGCCACCACCTAAAACCCATCATCTCCTCTCGACAGCGCACTCACAATGGGAGTCAACTACTCTCCCGTGAGTTTAAAAAACAATGTTCTCCCCAACCAACTTCCTTCCGCCGTGCTCTCTCTCTCTCTCCTCTCTCCATCTCCATGTGTGTGTACCATATTGGTCCAGTATATCATTTTAAAATATATATCCGACATGTTAAAACGTGTGTGTATGGAGGATGGAGGCTCTGGCATAGGGGCCACAGATGGTTTGCCACCGGTCATAAAATAAAGATGTTGGTCAAGGAAAGAAAAGCTTAATCTTGATAAAAAAAGGACTTCCATCTCGTTACAAGCCATTTGAATCTGATAGCATTGAAGCTACCATTATTTCAGTCTCATAAAAAATATCTGCTGTTCTCAAGATTTATCTGGCTCCATACTTCATTCCACCGCTGCTCCTGCCTGCCTTTGTATTTTCAGCTGGTTAAATGGAGTGAATGGGCAAAAGGGTTTTGTAACCTGGTTGTGTCCTGTCCTGTCCTCTTGTAAATGGAAGGAGCAGGCCGCTGTGCTCGCTTGTGCTCCTGTTGTTGCTGAAAGCGCAGAAATTCCATTTTAAAGCTAGAATGTGTGTATCCCTTCCAACCAAACATCCCTGCAGCTCGTCTCACTCAGTCCCTCAGTCTCGACGACCAATTTTTAAGGGCAGAACAGAAAAAAAACTTCTTCTTTTTTTCTAGTTTTTTTCTCCTCTACCATGTAATTTCATCGAGATTATTTCCACTCCAGAGGGACTCGCTCTATTTAACTGCGGTGAGCATTTGGCCAGAGATCAAAAAGTGCTGTCAGGATATTTTTTTTGCAACCTGACTCATTCATTCCATTCTGCGTGGTTCTGGCTGGATCCTGGAAATCGAGAGAATTGGTGGGGCTATATACTAGAGGGTATATGCGGTCATGGGAAATGGTTGGAGGGTCGGTCGTTCTTAGCGCAAGGATTACAGTTTACATTTCCATAATTCCACCATGTACAAGTTGGACGGAGAAGTATTGAGGAAGATTTATGTAATGCGATGCAGAATAGTATTCCACGACAGTTATGAGAAACATGGGCACAGCTCACGCACGCACGGGACGACGACGAGTGTGTGAACGCATTGCATAAAAAATGGTTTATGCGAGGTGGAGGTGGAAATGCATAGAAGAAAAAGAAAAAAGTATCATGCGATGCGATGTGTGTGCCGTGTGTGCTATAATATTATGCGTTGTGATTCTGATTGGGTCGAAGCCGCTGAAGACTTATTTGAGCACAGCCGGGTTTGTGTTCGCATCAGATCGTGTAGTCATTCTATAAGTTGAGATAAAGTAAGAGGAACGCTAGTGTTGTCCACTACGGGTAACATTAAGAAACAACAAGTTTCCCCTTTTATTATGAAACGTCCTGTATACATTTTTCAATAGTTAATATCTCTTTAGAGGAGAAATAGCTATATTGGACACAAAATAATGTGTAATAATTATATACCTTAGCATAGAGTATTTTATATTTATACACATATTATGTACACATATATATATAAACTGACTTTTTTATACGTGCCGTTACCGTTTTTACGTTCACTTTCACTTTCACTACTTGTTTTTTTAGATACGCTGTGTGACAACTATGCAATCGTGAAAGTATGTTATTATATAGTAGTTATATATATAGCCTATATCTGTAAATTGTATCTCTGGCTGGATGGCGTATACGAGAATACCAACAAGTAATTACAATTATGTTACGTTTAAGACAAATAATTGCCATCTAATAATTGTAAGAAACCTTGATTTTAGTAACATTCGTTCGGGAAATGAAGACTTCATTCATAATATATATAGCTATATATATATATATATAGGTATATACATTATTATATGATATAATTCATTATATATAGAGTATATATGTATGACAAATACTTGTTTAGCTCAGTATACCTCACTTCCTTGTTCATAATATTTCTGTTTCAACTTAATTACTTTTTACTTCTTATCTCTAACTCGTCCTCGTCGTTGTATAG
Organism: Dicranocentrus wangi; assembly: GCA_036850665.1. NCBI lineage: Eukaryota > Metazoa > Arthropoda > Collembola > Entomobryomorpha > Entomobryidae > Dicranocentrus > Dicranocentrus wangi. Next base: position 11,148 of record JAANSN010004928.1, on the reverse strand, counting down.
ACTATGGCAAAAGTTAATTTCAGAAATTCGTATATTTAGGTATGTATTTTCAAAAACTCTCTTAATTATCTTTTACACTGCTGCAATGTGTGTCCCTTCAGCAAATAGATTACAAGGGTTGATTAATGCATGAAGGTTTTCCGGAAAAACATGACCAGAGCTCCTACCCGCAGCACTAGCAGAGTAGATTATATCGGATGACCAGTCGTTTTATTTACAAGATCAGCTACAACACTGTGAAGAGTATGTAGCCTAATTAAAAGTATCACGTCCAACATTCAAAAACACTTTGTTTGCAAACTAGAGAACTAATACTAGTTTAAACAAATTAGAGTCGTAGCAGATATACGCCGCTAAAATATTTTCTATTCTACCGAACGTTTTAATGTAGCGAAGGTAAACCCTTCGGCCTAGCCTTTTGTATGTTCTCCACAACTAACGCGGTAGTTTTCCTAGCGCATTTACGTACATTTTTAAATATTATCCATAAATTATTGCTCTTCATACATTTTTTTTAGTAAACTTCAGTTTCTTGAAAGTTGCAAAAATTACAAGCTATAGCCGTTATTATGTTTCTCGTTTCTAAAAAAATGAGATTTTTTACAACCACACCAAACCCACAAATATATGGACTATGGACTTATGGGAAAAGTATTATTTAATGGTAGCACAAATTCTCTTCCCTCGGCGGATGATTCTATTTCTTTTTTTAACTCCCCCTAAACCATTATATGAAGCAAGTGAGGAATGACAAGCTCCACACAGAAAACAAAAATCCTTAACAATAAACTCCGCAAAAAAAGTGAGAGTGAGAAAAAAGAAAAAAGATTTAGAGGAAATGAGCAGTGAAGAGCAGCTGGTGCGTTTGCCATGAAAATGCAATATTTGGGCCAATAACCGACTGCTCACGGAAGAGGAGGAGGAAGAAGGAGAAAAAAAACACAACTCCTTACAATCTCAATTTCCCTCCTGCTAATGACTTTCTCCTAAAGGGAAAGTAATTGTATCATATGTTACGGAATTTTTTCTTCGTCTTTTCTCTCTGTTCTCTTCTACTCTCCACTCCGATATTCTACCATTAAGAAAATAAGTAAAGAACACACAAGTTCTTAGTTTTCCGGTAAATGTCTTGACGTAATGTCTTTATAAAGTGTTTCAATTCCTCGGGAAAAAAGCCGTTCGGAACAGGAACAACACGGCTATTTGAGAAATCAACAAAAGAAAAGAGAAGAAGAAAAAGAAGAAGAAAACTATATAATTTCCCCTGGAATTCTTTTTTCATAACCGTAGCTGAATATAACTGTTTGGTTGGTCAACAAGTTATGAGGAGGAAGGAGGAGGAATGGATTAGTTTGCGAAAAAAATACTGACTGACGCACAATATAACGGAGGTATTTCGGATATGAAGAAATCTGAAAGTAATTTCCCATATTTATTTGCTTCCCGAGTTTCTTGTTACGGCGGGCCGAGGCCTAATGACGCTTTCTCAGAACTCTCGGAATGGGTGGGTGGGAGTGGAAGGAGGAGGTAGGGAGAAAAGTAATAATAATAATAGTAATAATAGTTGCGCAAATAACACGAGTTATTTATTAAATATCCCTTCTGCTGGAACTGACGGCTTATACCGTCATGAGACTGATGTGAGGAGCATTTTGTATTGGTTTTGGTTGCCGATTCGGGAACTACCATCACTGGTTAATGACAAACAAGAAGAAATAGGAATCTATAGAATGTTTGTGTTGTAACGATTTTACAGAATATTCGTCATGTGGCTGTAGGTTATGGCGTAGAATATCTAGAATATATTGTGTTTTGTTAGAAAAAGAATTCTTTTTACATATATTTTCATAGTATTTTTACAAGTTTTTTTTCTCTTATCTTTTCCTCTCTCTCTCTCTTAACAACTTTTGGTTTTTTGGAGGAGGCTAGGTATTCCATTATTCTTACTATACTAGCACACTGGGCACTTGTTTGACGCGATGCATACTCGGGAAATCGGGATACTCATAGTGAACGATAACGGGAGGGTTGTTATGTTGTTGCTGCTGCTGTTTTTGTGTGGAGTTGGAGCTGCTACTGCCGCTGGTGTTGGAGTGTTTGGGCGAGTGCTGGTGGTGATGGGAGTAATGTTTCGGAGAATAGCCCATTGTGGGTGAGTGATGTTGATGACCATGATGATGTTGGAGGAGCAGCTGCTGATGTACTTTCTGTTGTTGCTTTCGACTGAGGGATGCAACTTGATTTGGAAACTGTAATGGGATTGGTATCGGCGGAGGTGGCTCAATGGGCGCATAACAACGTTCCAACTGCTCACGAACCCCATAATGCTGACTTCTATGTCCGCCACTACTCTCCGCTCCTCTCCCCTCGTGCTCGTCATCCACATCATCCTCATCCTCGTCCTGATAACCGTCATCGTAATCCATCGACATTGTTATCGGGTGATTACCATTACCATTTCGACCCAGGGTGGCAGCCCGTCCTCCACCTCCTCCATTACCCCCACCAAGTACACAACCACTCGCCGTGAGCGGAATGGAGTTTCCACCTAGGTAGAGTAGCGTCGAGGCGGGATGCTCCCCCAGCATTGATTTCCCATTTGGAATATTGGCATTAAAATTGGGAGGAGGTGGGGCGACCGGGGCCAAGTCTCTGCGGAGGGCGATGGTCATCGAGTCAAAAAATAGTTTATCCGATGACTGCTTCTCCTTGTTCCTCGACTTGAGTTGACAGCAGTTGGCGGTGGAGCAGTGCGTCTTGCAAAAGGAGGAGAGCCGCCGGAAGAGCCCACAAACACAACAAAGTTTTATGACCAGCGTTAGCGCGATGAGGGACAGTATTCCAGCTGCGATACAAATAACCATGATTTGAAATTGGTCATCTGGAGTGAAACAGTGCTCAAAGTCGGAGGACCTCAGATCCTTCACGAGAACGCCGGCAAGGCTGCTCGGGGATTGGCAGCGCACGTACAGCAAGTTTGGCCTACTATTCAACTTATTATTACTATTTTTATGATTATTGTTAGTGCTTAAGTTATTGTTGTAAGAAGTGGAACGGGATGGGGAGGAGGACGAGGACGGGGCAGATGACTGGGAACTAATTAAATTCGGATTAGATTCCGGTCCGGAAAATAATTCACGCTGGGACGGGGACGAGGAATTACTATTATTGGATTTCCTCCCTCCACCTCCTCCATCATCATTAGGATTTGTTGAGCGAAAGGCATTTTCACGAATTAGGTTATTGTTCTCGTCCCTCAATGCACTTCCTCCGATTGATTCCAGTTCAAAGTCGTAGTTGGACTTGCTGCCTCCCCCTCCTCCTCCTGGCCCCTTCCTTCCCGCCAGCTCCTCCGTGACAAACTGGAAAAATGAGTGGGACGAGCAGTTGCAGTCGATGGGGTTCCCCGTGAGATCCAGACAGCCCACGTTGTCCGCCACCGGCGAGCTGAAAAACTCTGGCGAGAGGGACGAGATGGACGCATACTTGAGGGAAAAGTTTTCCAGAAACAACTTGTTCCGGAACAGGTTGGGACTGATCTCTGTGAGATTTGACAAATAGTCTGCTTCAAAGTTGATCAAATTGGGGTTTTCTGCAAGGGCGTCTGGGTCAATGTGGAGAACCTCGGGGTTGTCACTTAGGCGAACCGACTGGAGGTGGACCAGTCCGCGGAAAGCATTTTTCGAGATGTGATCGGAAATCCGGTTAGAAGAGAGGTCTAATTGGCGGAGGGTCGGGCCCAACTTTTCCAACGACTCTGTGGGCACTCGGCCCAATCGATTTTGGCTCAAGTTTACCCTCTCCAGTTGACCGGCAGCGGAGGAGCTTATTGGAGTGGAGCTGGGGGACGCGATGAGAAATGCCTTTTCCTCCAGAGTGTGGATGTAATTGCAGCATAAATTGAGTTCCTTGAGAGCTCCAAACGTCACCAGCCCGTAATCCTTCACTCGGGTTAATTGGTTCGAGCTGAGATCCAGAAAGCGAACGCTTTTCAAACTCCAACTTGAAACTCCACCACCACCACCGGCGGAACTGGGAGGCGGGTTCCCTCCAACTATGCTCCCGTTATTATTACTATTATTAACAACATGATTACTACTACTGCTGCTGGTAGTAGTAGTCGTCGTCGTTATTAGCCCGCCTCCAACGACCCCCAACTTCTTTCCCACCGAGGCGGAAAATGACGGACTGGGCTCGATCACTTGTATGAAATTAAACTTTGCACTGATTCTCTCGAGAGTGTCTAGCCCTCGAAACAAGTCCCAGTCGAGAGTCTCCAGTCGGTTCCTATCTAGAATTATTTCCCTAACACTCGCTAAACTCCAAAAGATGTGCGGCTCGAGCCGCTCCAGCTGGTTGCCACTCAAGTCGAGCACCCTGAGCCCGCTCAGCCCGGCGAAGGCCTCGTTGTCGAGAGCCTTGATTGAGTTGTACGAGGCGTTGAGGAGCTGGAGGCTCCGTAGCGACTCGAAATTAGCCTCTCCCAGCGAGTCCAGCTTGTTCTGCGACATGTCGAGCAACTGGAGCTCCGAGTAGAACTGGAGGGACATGGTAATGTCTTTTATCTGGTTGCGGGAGAGGGATAGAAACTTTATCTGGGGATTGAGGAATATTGGCACGACGCGGAGGTTGCTTGCCGAGTGACAGTCTACAGATAGCGCTATATCATCACAGGAACAGTATGGAGGACAAAATGACGACGTGCTGGACAGATTCCAGCTGAAGACGAGGAGAAAGAGGAGCGTTGATGAGGTCGTTGATGACGATGATGATGATGGTGGATGTGGAAGAAGCAGTTGATTATAGCCTTTGGAATTTCGATTGAAGGCAGTTGAACTTGGTGGGAGAGGGGAATAGTCGGCATTCCGTAGAACCCCGTCATCATTTCCTCCACATCTTCTCCATCTGCTCCTACTTATTTCGATTGAAGGCAGTTGAACTTGGTGGGAGAGGGGAATAGTCGGCATTCCGTAGAACCCCGTCATCATTTCCTCCACATCTCCATCTGCTCCTACTCGCCTCCGCCGACTCTTCTTCTTCACAACAGCTCTTGGTATTCGAAGGAAACTTATTTCGCTGCCTTGGCTCGCTCACTAAACTTTTCAGGCTATTACCTTCTTCTTCTCCGTCTTCCCGTTCCCTCCTTCTTGGACGACTCTTGCATTTTGGCTCTGTGATGATGGTGATGGCGGCCCTTGCATTATTACTCTCATACTGGCCACGTATGATGGAGGAACGACCATCATCAACCTCCTCCTCCTTCTTTCTTTCCACTTCAATCCAAGTCATAACTACTGCTGTTGACAACTTTTTTTCTCTTTTCCCTTTTTCCCTCCTCCTAGTTACACATTTGAGTTGAGAGAAAACTGCTAGTCTAGCGAGAACTCCTTTTGTGTCCTGCCGGTGGAGGCGGAGGTGCGGTGTGATGGAGACTTGCTTTTTCTTCTCTCTTATTCCTTCTGCTGTCCCGTTCCGCCTGCTCCAGTTTTCCCTTGTTTGATCACGTCCATCTCCTGGAAAAATACAGAGAGAGAAGGAAATAGTGAAATGTCAGCTTCTTTTTTTTTTAAAAAAAAAAAAAACTCTCCTCTTTCTTAACGGGTTGCTACCTTTCTTGAAAAAAGTAAAAATTCTAGCCAAAGCAGAGAGTATAGCGCCTTGGACGTGTGTTTCTTTTTAAAATGAGCTACAACCTTCTTTCTTTTTTTAGCATGCATCAAAGCCGTGTCCGTGCGTCGTAGTAACATAACGGTGTGGTGGTAAGTATATGGTGCCACCAGACTGGGGAGCTTTATTTTTTTTCTTCTTCTTCTTTCCTTTTTTCCTTTCAAAAAGCTTTGGGAAAATGAGGAAAAAAGAGATGACATGACAGTTTTTTATATTCCTGACGTCCGCATCCTATTTTCCATAGCTAAGATATTCTGAAAAGTTGTCAAGCCTCTGTTTAATGTTGGAAGAAAAAAAGGAGAAAAAAAATTCAATGCGGTACATGCGAGTAAGTATGTAGTACATATAATATGGATCAACACGACATCCCTTTCCGATCCTTGTATGCATGAAAGCTACTTTTTTTCTCTCTCTCTCTCCCTTCTTCTTCCTCTTCTCCGGCTTGCGGTGGGTGGGTGGAAACAAAAGATGTGTATCTAGCACTGCCTACTCTGCCACCACCGCCGCCGCGCGGAAGGAACCAACTTTTCCATTTTCTAATAAAACCTATCATTCAAAGCTATTCATGCGGAGACAATACATGTCATAGGCAGAACAGAGAGCTACACAGAGAGACTAGTTACTATATTATGGAGTCAGGAAGGAGCGCCCGGTACTCCAGCCAGCCAGTCCAGGGCTGTGTGAATAGAGCCCGGTGAGGATGTGTGTTGTTTGAGCTTTCATTTAGAAAACTTCAAAAGATGATGTGCGCCACAGCCAAGGCAAGGTATACATGCCCGACCGAATGTATATACGAGCGAGCGACTAAAAAAGGATTGTAACAAAAGCGGGTTGCAAATTATCTTTGCCTTTGATGTCCCAATGAAGTTGGGAGTTGCAATTTAAGAAATTCCAAAATTTCCATTCCGCATTTCCCCAATTCGGGGAAATCCTCTTTGCCTGTCAGACGGAGGACGACGGATTGTTTACATTTGCTCGTCGTCAACGATGGCGTAATCGTTTAATGTAATCAACGTTCCTGGGCAAAATGTGGGGAACAATATTGTATAGTCGTTCGTTGTGTGTGTTTGTGGGAACAATGCTGTGTTCCAAGAAATTGGGGAATTGACAATGTTGATCAAACTCCCTTTTCTACCCAAACAAAGGAAGGCTTTTTGATATCATCAGAGAAAAAATCTGGTGAGAATATTGCTGCTGGTGGTGGTGGCACATGTGATGGAAACAAAGAGTAGTGGCCATTTTCTGGCTCATTCTACTTTAATCTACTCAAGTGGTGGAGGAGTGCTTTGATTTACAGCTCGTCATTTCCAGTTTGCAGCTATATCGGAATGTTCGATCAGATGTCCGGAAGGATGTAAAATGCAAAACAAAAAAGCAGACTATGGACGAGTTACTGAATCCAAAATAATATTTCATTATTTTTTAAAAATTAGTGTGCAGTACATTTTACTTTGTCACTCATGTCATCTTACAGCTAGAAAACATTCGTATCTGAAATTGTATTCAGGCGTACAGGAAAACATGAAAAATAGGAATGGAATCCAGCATGCACAAGCAATATCCGGAAAGTAAATAGACTGGTGTAATAGGATCAAAATGTAACGGAGCTCCAAAATGTCGTCCCCGTCCGAACTGACAGAGAGATGTGGTAGGTAGTTAGCAAGAAGATCAGTACAGAACCAGGAGCAGCAGATTTAACATTCATTTATTCCCATTAGGGACTCCTGGCCTGTCATTCCTTCCCACTTTTTACACAAGTGACACGACATTTTGTCCCACATTCGTCGTTGCTCCTACAACCAGAATATCACCCCCATCATCCCATGCATCCCATCATCTAATATATATTCTGTAATGCACAGGAAGAACAAGAGGACTCGACTGGAGCGATCACATCACCCACATGAGGAGTGAGTGATGCTCTGGGAATATTATGTTGTTTTTTTCTCTCTCTCTCTCGCTCTCTCTCTGTGAAATCCCTTCCCCCATGTTCATTAGCACATGAAAAATATTCCACACTGCCGAGGATGGTAGATGGGCAGGAGAGATATGAGACAAGAGAAAAAAAGAAGCCAAAACCCCGCTGGAAAGGCTTTTGGTAAATGGTCGAGTGAAAAGGAGGAGATAAATCTGTTTTGCTCTGAATAATAAAAAAAAATTCTTCTTCCTCCAGTGAAATGCTAATGATACGTATGTTATGGGTTTGTTAATAGTGGTGTAAGGCCTGAAATGCTCGCATGACTCTGCATTTCCTAATTTCATTTTTTCGGGGTATTACCTTTTTCTCGTTTTTCGGGGGACTGCGCGGCTTGGAACAGGAAGATAACATATCAAAATAATTATTATTTTATGGGAAATGTTGATAGACGGGCTGGAACCCATTATAAAACAATGGAGCCTGACTAATTAATGGTTTTTGGAGGAGAGTTTCACAGGGGATTATTGAAAAATTGGAAAGGGGAGGGCTAATAATAATAAAAGGATAGAAGGGAGAAATCTGTTTTGACGGGAAAAGAGGGGTAGCGTTTTTTGGGTTCACTGACGTGAATAGTTGTCAAGCTTGATGTGACAGGATTCACCTTTCCATATGTGAACTTCTTTTCTATCATGGTGTGTGTGTGTGTATATGTGTATGAGTCACTTGTCCGGGTTTCAACATCATTAGCATATTATTTGTAAAACTGCTTTATACACAAATTCCCATTTTACAGTTGTAAGAGGAAAATTGGTAGTGGGATTTATATAGGTTGCTTTGTCTATTATAATACTCATTATGAACCCGCTTATAATTAGCAAACTATCCCGTTACACGGATCAACTTTCCCTTTTCACTCCAGCCTGTCAACCGTGTCCTAAATTCGGAGCAGTGCACTCACTGCATGTCCCAGTTTCTAGCGAAAAGTGGTCGAGTCTTTTGCATTTATGCCGAGATTTGTTAGGAAATCTCTAAAGTGAATTTAGGCAAAATACTCATTCATTATGCAAGAGAGTATGAAACTGTGGGCCAAATCACCACATTCAACTCAACCCAGCTCTCCTCCCCATGATTTCCCAAAATGAAGTGCTCCAAGGTTTTCCCGTGAAAAGGGCTGGATGAATCAGTTCACCAATCTGCAAAACTGACACGAGGTCATCCTTCTTTTACCTCTGGCACAAAAGGGAAGTGTGTGTGTACACAATATGGATTTGAGATGGAGGTCATATATATTATATGAACCTAATAATAAGTATATACATTTCCGCGAGACAAAGAAAGTAACAGGTTCTTTATTCTCATACAGATTTTGTTCCATGGCTCAATCCTCCACACTCCCAGACTCTCTCTCTCTCTCTCTCTCTCTTTCACTCGCTCTGGGGTTTCCTTTTTCCTTGTCAAAGGAAGGAGGTGGAAGTGGTGGTTCGTTGAGAGACACACTTATCAACAAAGTCCACACACCACCACCCGACCCCACCTCCATGAAGCCGGAACGGACTCGCAGTTGTTGTTTTTCCTGCCCCGTTAACTTAATTTCTCACACAACACCTGCCGAATACAAAGGCAATCAAGACAAGAATTTACCTAGAGACTCTGGCAGCAGAAGAACACAGAGAGAGAGAGAGAGAGGGAGAGAGTAAGAAAAGCAAAGTTCATCCAAAAATCTTTTTTCTTTCCTCTGAAACAACCGTTGTTAGGAAATATTCTCTCTTGTTTTGAGAGAGAGTCGAGCCACTTGCCCTCGTTTCATCTGCGTATCCCCATCTCCTCACGGAAGTAGTGTAGATAAATACGTGAGCCATCTTCCATTCCTCCGATTTCCCACTGGTTTCCTTCTCCCTCCACCACCTATACCCCCTCGTACCACTACACTGTCAAGATAAATAGCGGGCAAAATTGGCAATCGCAACTCCCGGGCAAGGCACGGAAAACGAAGTCAACGAGCCGGAGAGATAGTCTCTCGCAAATTCAGCGAGCTTCCAAGAAAAAAAAATTTTTTTCTTTCTCTTGTTGCTGCTGCTCTATTGTTCCCCGGCTCCTTTTCCTGGATGCTCAAGTCGAGAATTAGGAGTTTACCTGAGACAAACTTGGTTCGGAAATTATATTGCCAAAGTGGAGGACGACATCATGATAGAACCCATACCCACCATAGTTCGTTCTTCTTGTGCCCGAAATGAACTTGTATAAAAAGGGAAAGAAATAACGGGTTTGCAATTCAATGCACAATCTTATCTCCATCAACATCTACATCTTTGTTTGTCCTCGAGTAATATTACCTTTTCCTTTTCGTTCCCGAGTATTTTGTACACACACAGGGGGAGAGAGAGAGAGAGAGAGAGAGAGACAAAGTGAGTTTGCGAATCGACAATATCAACATTTCACAGTCTCAATGTTTGCTCTGCAGGGATATACTAGTCGAGGGCTAATATACCGGGTAATAGAGAGAGCTGTGTAGAACAAGGAGGGAGAGAGAGAGAGAGTAAAGTGTACCCAAACAGCCTCGAGAAAAGCTAACACGTCCCATCAACCATATTATAGAGAAAGTAATAAAAGAAGGGCTTCTCTTCTTGCCAGAGCTGTTGGGTGTGTGTGTGTGTGTGTGTGTGTGTGTGCAGCTGGGTGTTCATTTCGCAGGCAGAGTCTACACGGATTATTTGCATGAATGAGATGGAAAAAGAAAGAGAGCAAGCAATTCGCAAATGGGAATCGCATTTCAGTTCAGCCAATTTGTAGTGCCATCGCATTGCCAAACAAGGTCCTATACTTTCACCTCTCCTCGCCGGGGGAAAATGTCTGGCTTGGTGTGTGTGTCTATGTCTGTGTGTGCTACAGAGGAAATCAAATTTGGTATGCAAAGTTTTGCACAAATATTTTACAAGAGTCTCGATTACTCACAACAACTTCCAATGTGCCATTACTATCTTATGAGGAGGAGGAGGGAGGGGAGGGGAAACTGCCCCCTGTCTAATGTTTCCTCTACTCTACGCGTAACTTGGGAAAGTAGTCCAGAAAAAGTGAGAGAAAGACATTGAAGATTCCAATTACCCACCTTCACATCCCACTTATTCCGGAACGTTGTCAGAATATTTGATCTAATTTAAAGGAAACGAAAAAAAAAATATATTTTTTTTCGGGTGGTGGAAAATCCTCGAAAAGTAGTGGCGAGGATGGAGTAGTAGAGTTGTTGGGGTGGTGGTGGTGTTGGTATATTGGTTTTTGCGGTCGTTTCGGTGAATGCGTGACTTGCCGACGACGACGATTAGTTATGCATGTGATAAAAGAGGAGGGGTACACGAACACGACCACCGCATCTTTTATGCAATGAAATGAAAACTAGACACTAATTTCTCCAAAAAAAATTATAGCACGTAAGGAGCAAATCCGTTCGTCCAGTTCTTTCAGCCCTTTTTAAATGTTTTAAGAATGGTCCTCCTCGTCTCAGGTGAACATTTCTATTTTTCCCGAAAGCAATTTTCCGAAAAACACAAAAGCTGCAATTAGGAGCG
>JAANSN010004927.1:0-13655 GCA_036850665.1 Dicranocentrus wangi | reverse complement strand
GACCATGTGGTTTTGCCCAAATCAATAATAACCAAAGGAAAGGATGAATAAATGTGGGTCCATTAATTTCCAAAATGGTATTGTTGGTATAATAATAATAATAATAATAATATATGTGCGCCTTGTCAGATAAAAACCAATTCATTTTAAATTACTATCTTGTCATATCCATATTTATAAAGTATGAGTTGGCTGCATTGCGTCATTTTTTTTTCGTTGATGTCACTTTATGTTAATAACAAGCAGGGAAGAGTAAGAAAGAGAATATAAGATAAGCCGAGGATTAAAATCGCAATAGAAAAAATGCCTCTTTTACGTGTGTGTGTGTATGTGTTGTAGTTACTCAAATAGTCAAGTGTTTCATATTGTGCACTGCTGTACGGGTGAATTGAAAGAAAAGAAAAGGTTTAATATATATGGTTTTTTTAGCACAGGAATGATGGGATTTTCTGTGGCTGCGTGAGCAAATTTAATGACAAGAACCAAAACCCAATATAACAGTGCATATATTTCATGCTAAAAAGTGATATATGCAGTCATGAATAAAAACTCTTGCTTTACATCAGTTTGCATGTTTGCCAATCCAAACAAATCTTGAGCACTATATGCATGAACCCTGCCATTTCGTCTTTTTTTCATTTAAGCTGTAGCTGTAAAACCAAAAGTTAAAGTTAGAATAAGTAATACTGGTATGAAAATGCATAATGGGTTTGATAAAATCGCAGACAGATTGAAAAGCTTTATGCGATGACATTTACAGTAATATAACAAAACAAAGAAGTGAGATGCGCACTAAGTAGGCGTGTGGTTAAAAAGTCATGTGTGAAACTAGTCACAAAAGAGGGGCTCATTAAGACTATAAAATTGTACGTATTATGTTACAAATGCAAATGGGACGTGGTTGACTGCGCGCTGATTGATGATGATGAGTGATTGATCGCTGACTTGTTTTTGAAGACAACACCTGCAGCTGCAGTCATTAATTAGAGAACTCTGTAGAGTGCGGACTCACAGTGCAAATTGGCAATTTGGCAACAAGTTCATTTCATTCTTTGATCATATAGTTACACTTGATTGAAGGCAAAAATTGTTGTATGTTTTACTACAGGATTAGGAATCGCAATTTGATGAGATGATCAAAAGGATTTGAGAGAGAGAGACCCTTGAGGGATGCAATATAACGACAAGAATATGTGTACGTGAGCATTTGTATTTCGGACGTATCTGGTGATGAACTTATTATCTTGCGCTTGAAAACAAAAACAAGTGGAGGATTTGTCATGCGTGCAATATTATGATTATTATGAGCAAGTCCCATTTTTATATGGAAGCAATAAAAATGTAACTGTTTGGAAGACCATTTTGTGGGTTTTTGTCTTTTGTTGTTCTCGTATTGTGGTTGTTCATTGTGGCAGTGTGGTGGTGTCAAATACAAAGGCGGATTGAGTTTTAAACATAGAAAAGTTATTCAGAAGGCTCATTAGTGAGAACTGGGTGTTTCCAAAGACGTGAGAAAAAGGAGTGAGAACAATGGGTCAATTTGATCCAAAAGTGACGGATGGAAGTAATCAAGTTCATAAGGAGATGACAACAAGTGCCGTGATGCCAGCGTCAGCCTCTTCCGCCCAACCTGTGAAATGTGGAGAACTTGTTGTGCTTGGGTATGTTAATTAAATGCGAATTTATTCATAGACGAGTTTTATGTAACTATCATTTGTAAGCAAATGTAACCCCATATATTTTGCAACATTGATGTTATATCTTGTCCATTTGACAACTTTTGTCATTGATCACACAGATACAACGGCTATCTCCCACAAGGCGACAAAGGCAGAAGAAGGTCAAAGTTCACCTTGTACAGGAAAGAGAAGCCATCCGGCATAAAGCGTTCCAAGCACTACGTTGTGGACACCCCGCACACCTCCAAAGCTGTGCTCGATGCCCAAATCCATTCCATCTCGTATACTCTTTCCAGGAACCAAGCTGTTGTGGTTGAGTATGTTCCAGACGAAGAAACGGACATGTTTCAGATTGGGAGATCTTCAGAGATGCCAATAGACTTTGTGGTGATGGATACGGTAGCAGGTGACAAATCTGGAGGGGTGGATAAGTCAATGCAATCAACCATATCCAGATTCGCTTGTAGGATCCTTGTTGACCGGAAGCCCCCATATACCGCTAGAGTTTACGCAGCTGGGTTTGACTCATCAAGAAATATTTTTCTTGGGGTGAGGATGTTACGTTCCGAGAGACGATTACGTAAGAGGTAAAGTTTATATCATCACTATAATTATTGTTTTTTTTTATTAAATGACTATGCAGGAGAAAGCGAGTAAATGGGAGGAGACTGGGATGATAGATGGCCTTACAACAAATGGGGTACTGCTACTCCATATCAAGGGTTCCTTTGTTGGTGGGAATGCCAAGGTGCTACCCTGGCGTGAAGTGAGTGTCAATGGTGGCCTTTACACGATGCGTGAGTCGAGATCTGCCCCTCAGAGAGGGAAAAAGCTAGAGAATGAATCTAATATACTGGAGGATGGCTCCATGATTGACCTGTGTGGCGTTACCCTTCTTTGGAGATCTGCGTCTGGCTTGGAAAAATCTCCAGTAATAAGCTATACCCAAGCTTCTTTCCAAAAAGAAGTTAATTTTACTCGTGCAATGCGTTCAAGGATCTAACTTTTCATATTTTCTTAACAGACAAGAAGAGAACTAGATAGGAATTTGGATTTGTTAAACGCTGCCAGACCTCAGTGTCCAGTAGGGTTGAACACATTGGTTGTAGGCCGAAAGACTAATTCTTTGGACAGAGAACCTTACGTATACTTAAAGTAAGTTAACAATAATTCTCACACACACACTGACCCACTCCTTTTAACATCAGATAAGCGTATGTTTAATTAAACTCGTTTGACTTCCTAAATAGATGTGGCCATGTGCAAGGACTCCATGAATGGGGGCAAAAGAAGGGATCAGAATCGAAAGAGAGGACGTGCCCAATATGTATGGAAAGTGGTCCCTTTGTGAATCTCTCCATGTCATATGAGCCGTCAACCTATTGTGACAGTGGGCTTCTGACACATGCTTTCTCCCCCTGCGGGCACATGGTGTCTGAAAGAACTGCAAAGTATGTTATTACATCCAATTTTCACAATTTACTCAATATTTCAACGAGCCCAACTACTTTTGTTATCACATATTTTAAATTCCAGGTATTGGGCAAACATGCCAATCCCTCATGGAACCAAAGGTCTTCAGGCTGAATGTCCTTTTTGTGCTACTCCTCTTGAAGGACCGACAGGCTACGTCCGGCTTATATTTCAGGATAACGTTGACTGATTCCAATTACACTTTCCAATTCCTGCCTATTCGTTTGTTTCATCTTGCGGCTTGTTTTAGTTTCGCCTTCCCGGAGAAAGATTCAACTTCCTCTCCATTTTTAAAGAGAGGATTTAAGAAAACTTATTAAATTACTGTTGGCATTTTTAAGGTACTCGCGTAGTCTATTGCGTGGTCATTCCTTGTTTTATTAAAAAGCATTTAGTAATAATTAATAGCTAGAGTTAGGCTGCTAGTAATCGTTGAATATCATAGCACATTCGTACTTTTGTCTTCGTATACGGCGATTAAAACAATACTGAACATGAACGTCAAAAGCGAATGGGTACACATACGTAACCTTTTAGGTACAGATATAATGACTATGGATGTTATAAACTCGTTATAATAGTAAACTACGCAGTACGGTATAAACAATAAGTGTAGCAAACTAAACGTGTAATGGCCCATTGTACAAGATTATAAAAGACCTTCCTTTACTATAAGGAATCCAACGGTTTAGGAATAGGAAATTACGGTAAAACGGCGAAAATAATAATTATTGCATGCAGCTATAACACGGTACAACAATTTAGTGGATCGTGGATGGTGGCGATTCAAACTGGAAGATAAATCCTTGCCATGCATCTTCTGCAGTTTTATTACAGTAAATTACTTTTTAAGATGGGTTAAGCCTCGAACTGATGTGGATTATTAGACGTATGTATCGCTTTGTGTTTAGTTTACACAAAATCAAAATATGTAGAATGCCTGTTTTTCGCAAAATCTGAATGCAGAACTTTGTACTTACAATTATTTTCTAATTTTCTCTTAACGATTAGTCAGCATTCAGCGGAGAATAGTTCATAGTTGTTGACGTTTTTTAACTGACTGTATGGTCTATAGGGTGTTTAATTGACTTTAGATCAATTTTTAAGTTAGCCATCATGATATAACAATAAAACGTTCGAGTGCATTTTCAAAGTACTTCAATACATTCTGTCGTATATGTATTTATCTATGTTATCTGTTTTAGTAAAAAAATATCCCGTGTCACTAAAAAAACTGATCGTTTTTTACGCCAGATTTTCATCAACAAATCAGGAAAGCGTGATATATATATATACTATAATATATAGGTTACAGAACTTAGAAATCTTGCTTAAAATAATAAAAATGAGAATGCAAAATATCCCGTGCAATTTTACCATGATTTATTTAAGAAATCTCGTCTAATTTATACTACAAGTTAAGATCGTTCGTTCTTTTGTAATTCCTCAGTTTCGGTATAAAAAAGCCGGATACGAGAACTGTAGATTTAAGTCCATATTTATATCTAGCGTTTACTTAAAAAAAGCAATGTATAGCGTCATTGTGTAAAATGATCATTTTTATGTAAGACCATTTTCTTCTTTGGTATCTACGTAATACGACGGTGGTTGGTAAATATGATCATGGCATCATAGGACCACACTCTGGATTGATTTAACATTGTAACTTTCATGTCTATATTAAGCATTAAAGTATGCGCAGAGAAAAACGATAAGTAACAAAAAATGAATAAAAGATACTTTTAAAAAGGAGCAACTTTTGTAGCATGTTAAACAAATTAATTTATAATTAGACAGCAGCTTTTTTGTTTTTACACGATATGGTGGGAATAAAAAACCCAAAAGCGTCTTAATACTTAATGTAAAAAATGACACAACTGCTCAGCGCTCACCCGATAGCCTTGTGGTGTGGTGTGTGGTCTCCTGTTTTTTTTTGTCTTTGCCCTACTCATCAAGATAACATTCGTCATCCTACGATATCATATGAACGTGCAAGGTTTCATTTGTACACCACCTCAATACATCCATCATTTCCATACTTCACATTCACACTAAGAAATAGAATGAGTGTGAGGCGACGCGTCGTCGTGAGTTCTATGTTCTATTACTTTGAGTACCTAACCTATACATCTAAATGTATGATGAAGGTATATGGTTTTAGGAAGTAGTCATGAAACAAATGCCTTACTACTCCACATTTTCACACCATAAATGCATGTGACAATATGATTGTGATTACAGTTCTCAATTCTCATAATCAGCATCATACATGTGGTGGTGGACGGATAAAGAATACAATGAAAAATCTTAAGATTCATGCTATAATGCTGCATAATAGGCACTCGGCCCAGCTGTGTACAACGAGAAAAAACTGGCTGGATGGAGATGATTTGGTTTGAGTGAGATTGAGGAGATAAACAGACAGGAAAGCAGGGATAGAGGACAGACAACAGATGTGTTGCGCAACGTAAAAACTTGGGCACTCAAGNAGGGATAGAGGACAGACAACAGATGTGTTGCGCAACGTAAAAACTTGGGCACTCAAGCAAGACAGGAGGACACTTTTACACAAAAGCTCCTACAGGGATTGCCGTCGCTTCATTTCTGGATGATCATGGAAGTTCCAAATTATAATTGATTTGTATTAGGACGGAGAAGAGTGGGACGCAGAAAACTGATTTGCCAGTCGCGATTCAGTTCCTGTGTCAGCGTCAGTCAGAGGGGCTCACAACGTGAAAGAGAATTTCTCCGAAATAAAAGTGACAAAGAGGAACAAATTCGAGGAAAGACAAAGCTATATACATATATGTACTTACATGTATGGCTCACAACGTGAAAGAGAATTTCTCCGAAATAAAAGTGACAAAGAGGAACAAATTCGAGGAAAGTCAAAACTACATATATACATACTTACATATAAAATCAGAATCATGGGGGCACGGAACGTAACGTGTAACTCACAATAACATCAACATTCACAAAAAGCAAATATAAGCGGACAACAAAAGTCCAAGTAAAGTTGAAGCGGTGAAGTGGAACTGGAAGAGTTACTTCTATCTAGGTGTCTAACTAACTTCACAAAATGTGTATGAATGACTCGTAGTAAATGTGAAGTAATTGATAAGGCATCCGATGCACAGCAGGCCTGTGTGAGTCTGAATAGGTAGGTGAGGAAGTGAGGATACGTGATCAATATGCACATCGCAGTTGCCAGAATATTATATACTTTAAATGTATCTCTTATTTGTGTGTGTTTTTTTATTCAAGTGGAGCATCCAATTAAAGTATTTGAGCAATCTGCCTTAAAGCCTGAGTGAGTGTGCCCACTGCCCACCACGCAAAAGCGTAAAGGATGGAGAGAAAGCAAAAAGGGAAAAATGGTAATGGCAATGGCGATCCAGAGCTAGAGTCAGAGCAAGAGGAGGACGAAGACGCCCCTCTGCTAATGGATCAGGACAAAAGCAGGTCAAGAACATATAACTCTACAACCACTGGATCTGCTGCTGGAGCAATGTTGAGAAATGTAAAAACCCTTGATTCTTCACTAATTAAAAATGTAGTCGCTACAATTCAAAATTACATCATTGGATTACATTCTAATTTGTTTTTGGTGTTGAAATGGCGTTTAACTACATTAAAATGCATCAGAGTGGAGAGTTTTCCATCAATAGTTCGTCGTTAGAACAGGGTCCAGGTCAGCCAGTAATGGAAAGCTCGGCAATGATGGACGAGTCCGTTAGATCTTTTGGGGATGGAAGGAGCTTTGAAAGCAGAGAAGGGGCAACAGTGGCATCTTCCTCCGAGGGACTAACCCCGAGAGTAGGGTGTAAAAAGGTTGACCCTGGAAATTTGCACCTACTTTCATCAAAATATGAGGTTTGACAGTACATGCTTTTTGTTTGTAAATTGTAGATTTTGGTGTAGATTGAATATTATAAAATTTAATTAATATTTTTAGAGTTTGGACTATGACCTGTGCGAGAATACTCTGCTCATTGATGAAGAGAGGACAAAGGGTTACAGATTCATTGCAAAGAAAGACTTGCTCCGTTGGGTTATCATGATTTTTATAGGAATTTTTACAGCGCTAATCGCCTGTTGCATTGATATTGCAATTGAGGAAGGGTCGGGCGTTAAATTTTCCTTTCTGAAGCAACAAGTGGACAAGTGCATCACGCAGGATTGTCTCGTATATCCCTTTTTATATTGGATTTTGTGTAACGTAGTTCCTGTACTTGTGGGATCTGCGCTTGTCGTTTTTGTGGAAGTGAGTCTTAGCTTGATAAAAACGGGATTTAAGGTTAAAGCATTTTAAATTGGGGCAAACAGGGTCTAAATTGTAATTTTCACTGTATAGCCCGTGGCTGCTGGAAGTGGGATTCCACAAGTAAAGTGCTATCTAAATGGAGTCAAGATTCCAAGAATTGTCAGGATAAAGACATTAATTGTGAAAGCATTTGGTGTAACATGTTCAGTAATTGGAGGACTTGCGGTGGGCAAGGTACATATTAGTTTAAACAACCGAACTACAAGAGGAGTTATTATAAACTATTCGTATGGAGTTTACAAGTAACGCAATTAATGCTCTTTACTCCATACTAGGAAGGACCAATGATCCATTCAGGTGCTGTAGTCGCTGCTGGCATTTCTCAGGGAAAATCTACAACTTTTCGACGAGATTTCAAAATTTTCAAATACTTCCGTGAAGATCACGAGAAGCGGGACTTTGTTTCTGGAGGTGCAGCTGCCGGTGTTGCTGCAGCATTTGGTGCTCCGGTTGGGGGAGTTTTATTTAGTTTAGAAGAAGGTGCTAGTTTCTGGAATCAAAGTTTGACGTGGAGAATATTTTTTGGCTCCATGATTTCCACTTTTACACTTAACGTTGTTCTTAGCACATATCATGGGCGTCCAGGTAGGAATTTCGGGGTTATATCTTATAGATAATCGTGAGATATGAGAATAATCTTACAACGTATGCGTATGTTTTCTTTAAATGTAGGAGAGCTTACATATGCTGGACTTCTTAATTTTGGGAAATTTGACAACACGAATTACGACTTTATAGAGTTACCAGTTTTTATTCTGATGGGTTGTCTCGGTGGTCTCGCTGGAGCTTTATTCAACTACCTAAACTTTAAACTTACTGTATTTAGGATTAGGTGAAAACCATTTTTGTTTTAATTGTTATTATATACATACTTTAGTTTTGCATTCCCTAAGCAATGAAAATTTAAATCTAATGTTTGGCAGGTATATCACCAATAAATTTGTCAAAATACTAGAAGCCGTAGTAGTTGCAGCATGCACTGCAACCGTAGGAATGGGAATGATTCTTTATTTAAACGACTGCAAACCCTTGGGGGATGATCCTACAAAGTACCCCATCCAGATGTACTGTGGTGACGGCCAGTACTCAGCTATAGGATCTATTTGGTTTCAAACACCAGAAGCCAGCGTTCGTTCTCTTTTTCATGATCCTCCAGGTACAGAGAGAAACAACATACACATGTGCGTACGCGAATGGATAATGTTAATTTGTAAAATTGATTCAATAATTGATTTATTATTCCAGGATCCCACAAGTTCATCTCGATTTTTATTTTCTTCGTCTTTTATTTCTTCCTATCATGCTGGACATATGGATTGAGTGTATCCAGTGGTCTGTTCATTCCGTCATTGCTAACTGGTGCTGCATGGGGTCGAGTTGTTGGAATGGGAATGGAAACAGCGTTTCCGAACCAATCATGGGTAGATCCGGGCAAATACGCTTTGATTGGAGCCGCAGCGCAGCTTGGTGGAGTTGTTAGAATGACTATAAGTTTGACGGTTATTCTTATTGAAGCCACGGGAAATTTGACTCTAGGTCTACCCCTCATGGTCACTTTGCTAACAGCAAAATGGGTTGGAGACTACTTTAATGAAGTGAGTCCCTAGTCCCTTCACAAGTTCATTACAGCAAAAAAAATACGTAGATTCTTGTTGATAATGTGTAAAACCCAAATGATTTCCTTCCATATTTTCACAGGGCATTTACGATACTCATATTCAGTTAATGGGGGTTCCAATTCTGGGTTGGGAACCCCCTCCTCTTTCTCAAAACATCTATGCGACAGAGGTTATGAGTTGTCCTGTAGTAACCTTTAACTGTGTAGAGACTGTTGGGAAAATCGCAGATGTACTTACAAACGAAACATATAATGGATTTCCAGTTGTAGATCCACCATTATGTCCTGATGGGGTAAATAGTAAAACGTGTGGTGCAATAAATCTATTTACCTATTTATCTATCTTCAAAATTTAAATGTGCAATGAAATGATTCTTTCAGAGAAATTTTGGTACATTCCGTGGTCTTATCCTTCGTTCACAACTAATAGTGGTTCTCCAGCACAAGTTGTACAATGAGACTGCCGAGTCGTGGAGTCATAAAGGATTTACTATCAAATACTTTAGGGATGCATATCCCAGATACCCTACCATTCAGGTATCATTTATTAATTAATCAATTTTGAATCCTCAATTGTCAATTTAATTAAACATGCACCACCACGACCTACATAATACAATGTCTTTATATTACAGCAAGTTCACGTTTCTGACGAAGAAAGACATTTTACAGTCGACCTCCGACCTATCATGAATCCAGCCCCCTACACTTGCCTTCACAATGCATCATTGCCAAGAATTTTCAGATTGTTCCGTGGTCTTGGACTGAGACATTTGGTGATTGTTAATGATAACAATGAAGTTGTTGGAATGGTCACACGGAAAGATTTAGCACGTTATAGAATGGAAAAACATCTAGGGCGAATGAGACTGGAGGAGCTCACGATCTTGGATCGCTAATGTGGTGAAAGCTCCAAGTGACATTTGCCAAAACAATCGCAAGAATAGAGTAGATTTCGAACTCGCAAAAATTCTAATTTGACTAGCTTATTATAAAGTTATAATTTAGGTATAAAGAGCAAATCTGAAAGTCAATGTTTCTAGCAAAAGTATAAAACAATAATTGTTTTGTATTGAGAATAAACATGTTTTAGCCAATGCTACTTGTTTTCTATATTACTATAAATTATATTATAAAATTATTATTTTGTTACAGAGTTGATGAGTATAACGCAGTAAAGAAACGGATGAATTGTGATAAAACATATATACTTTGTAAATCATTAACCACAATTTGCATACATCACATTGCAAACTAATTTATTGGATTTCTAAGTTTTTTTTAACACATTCGTGATTATCCCGTAACTCATTTCATAAATATACACAGAGTGGTTAAAAGCGTATCTCCCAAAGAGGTTTAGCGTAGCGTGGCAGATTGTTACCTATTTATTATGCCAACATGACGGGTTTAAATCTTAAATCAAGAAGTATCATTCAGTCTTGAGAATATCACTAGGTTTTTGCCGATAGATTAAGATTAAACACTGGCTGGTCTAATTGTTTATAAAAAGCTTCCACCCCAGCCATTCCCACAGCTTGAGGAAAAGGTAAGTGGGCAATACTATAGAGGTGAAGGAAAACCAGTAGAAGAAATCGGGGATTTCAATGTCCGAATGCCAATCCCAGTCTGCTGTATTTTGGAACTATTTTACAAATTATAATAGTAAAAAACAATGCACAAATTAGAGGAGGATGGAAAATGGAACCGATGCAATTTATTATACACACAGAGAAACTAGAAACTTACAAGCAACTGAGCTTCATTATCAGGCGTCCTCATGATAACGTAGAGCACCTATTATAGCAAAAACGGAGCTTTAGTTCGAACTCTAGCTTTCACCAGACTACCTAAATTGTCAGCCAGATGAAGTGATCAGAGGAATATTCACAACAATCACAACACTCTTCCGCACCCAAAAGTGTTCTACTGACTGAAATCCCCACGATTCTATACTACACAATAAGTATTTCATGTTTTAGTTTTAAAATATTATGGAACAACAAACAATTAAACACATTTTCTAAAACATGGCAATCAATCCCAAATCCCAGCTGATGTTTCAAGGTAGACAGGCCGGAGAGGAATATCACAGTATGACGGTATTAGGTTCAGTCTTCAGTCAGCAGAGACAGTGTATCCATGTATCAATCAGCTCAGCTCCCGCACCACATGTACTCCACTCACATGGCATCACATATCATCACATATCTCAGGAAATTCACATCACATGAAATACCAAAAGCCTACGTTATGTTAAAGGTGAATTGTTTAGTGTAGTAGTAGCGTATCCTCGTTTCCAATTCTAATCCAATATTAGTCGCATCCTAGTCCTAAATCCTAATGCATGCACTTTTACCTGGAAAGCTGCACAAGAGCTTTATATACCATCCTCAACTCCGATGAACATCATTTACTATCATCCTCCCCGTACCCAGCGGTACCGCCACCACTGTCATCTTATCACGTTTGGCCACGATCCACGATGTACGACCCCAACCGAAACGAAACACCGTGTCGAATCTCCAAGGAAATGCATGTCCACAAAAACGATGACTTTCTCCATTAGCACATTTTTAATCTCATCATCTTGTTTAGTTTAGTCTGCTGGATCGTCTGGATGGAACTGTTGTTGAGCTTCTCATATATAACTTCATTGATCAAACTGGACAATAGCAGTGTTCTATCATACACTTTCATATAAGTTCTACCTCCACAACTTGTGCCAGACGACTAAAGTCCTCAATATCAATCTCCCTGGATTAATGCAGTTTCCCCACCTCTTCTTTCACTGATTCTGATTGATTACCGTTGAAAATCTAATTTAATTAAAATGCTGGGCAAAATCACTTGCCGCTTAGAAAAGCCAGCCGAACGGCTGAGCAAAACCGACTGGGATGCTTTCACTTGGAATTTCGCCAACCAGGCCGAGCAACAACGTGAAGATACGCTGAGAATTCGGCATGAAGGTCGCTCCATCCGGAATGAGTCTGGAATCCAGGCTAGATGGGATACATATAAAAATAATAACAGAATACGGGAACGGATAACGGAAATTGACAACTGGAGAGTGGCTCTGGAGCAAACTGTTTCCGCGATTGACAGAGAAATGACCAAACTGGGAGAGGCTAAGGAAGCTGTGGAACAAGCCATCGAAACTAAAGTCATCGATCTTGACATTGTCAATGAAATCTTGAGCATTCGTGGTCAACGTCGAGGGAAGGATAACGTGATTGATGAGGCGCAGGAAGAGCTCACTAAGGTAAAGAAATTAAGCTCAAATGCTTTTTGTTAAAGTTTTGTTTTTAAATTTGCGTATTGCGTGTAATGTCAATGTGTCTTTGCAGGAAACATGCCTTTTGAAGGATACCCGAAACATTCTAGAAAAGAAGGGTCAAGAAGCTTGGCACCAAATGGCACGACTTCAGGAGGTTCGCCAACACATTCTGAGAGACCTTTCGGAAAAAATTATTTCCCTGGATATTGACCGTTACTTACTCAATTTGAATGAGACTTCTGCTGAAATCGCATTCCGGCCAGATCCCCTTCGAGTGCCACCAGGAATGATGACCCCACAAGCCTGGGAGGAGCAGAGCCGTTACAACAAACAGCGTGCCGACTGCGAGTTGGCAAATTCAGTTAAACTTCGCGAATCTATGCTACTTGCTGTCGATCAAACTTATAATGACATTCGGGCACAACAGGAAATGACCGACTTTGCCATGAGGAAACGGCTGCACGAGCTCACAAAAGCCGCCAGTGACCTTACGCACCAACGTCAAAAGGTAGCTAAAATTTACAAATCCAGTTCATTTCAGTCTACAACAAAAAATGCATATTTTCAACGGGTTCTTTCTGTAGATTCTACAAGAAATGTGTAAAGTGGAAAAGGAAATTAGGGATCTTGAAGATGCACTGATGGATAAAACGAATAAGATGAAATTGGCTGAAACTCGTCTTGAACATCGGACCTATCGCTTTGGGGTGGAACTTACTCGTGATGACGCCCAATATGGGCTTCAACAAGAAGTTCTCCAACTTAGGGCTGCAGTGAAAGCAATTCAAATCAAGGTGAACGAGGCTAAGAAAGCCCTCAACATGCTTCTCGGTTTCTTGCAACAGTTGGAAGGAGAAATTGAAAACAAAAATGAGGTCATTGTAATCGAGAAGCAAGCCTTGGATGTGCGTGGACGTGTAGCCGCATCGGCAGACACTCCATTGACGAAAACTGACAGGAATATTGCTCTCTCAGCTACCGTTCCAGTGCCCGAAGACCGACGGAAAGAAACAGGTGAGCTTGGACGCGCCTGCTAAGCTAAAGATTCTTCGCTACTAATTTCATGTAATTGCAAGCCCACTCACTCACATCTTGTAGTATACAAATTTAAATTTGATTGAAAGAATTATCGCGTATTTCGCACTTTCTATGTCACATTTTCGTTTTTAAAAATAAATGAGAAAAGCGTAGTTCGTCCACCATTCCAAATAGGAATGCATTATTTTTAGATCATATATTAGCATTACAAATATAACTTTTCGTCACAGACATAGTATTGCT
>JAANSN010004926.1:0-13657 GCA_036850665.1 Dicranocentrus wangi | reverse complement strand
ACTGCACTTTATTCCATCACATCATCATCACCTTCAGTAAAATGTGTGGAGTAAGAATGCATTTTTGGAGTAATCATGGAGTAAGAAAGAGTGCAGGTTTGCAAACATACCATTTTATTGCATGCATAGTTTTAGAGCCTCCATTTGTTAAAACTGTTTTTAAACTAATTTTGAACCTTGGCCTAATTGGTTTTGATTTGGGTTCCATTTCACATTTGCAAAGTTTAGGTCTGGTTACCCAATCCTCTGGCTAGAATTCACCTAGCCGTTTTCTCGTATTTACGGGGATGTCACATCTAGTATACGATATGAAACAGAGCGGAAGCTCAAAATTCATTTGTTTTTTTTTTCAAGCATTTCATTTGTTTTTTATAGTCATTTTGTTTTCAGTTTCATTCCAGTGCATCATTGTACTTTCTTTTGTCAGAGTCTCTGACTTGGAAAAATGGAAGTGGAAGATCAAGTGAACCATTTTTTTTCTTTTCAATGTGAAGAATGATGATGACAGAGTTGCAGTAAAAAACTTCTTCCGGTAACGCAACCCGTCATGTTTAAGGTTTTCAACAGGGACATAATACAATTATAGCTACACAATAATAATGCTTCCAAAAAACACATAATTGCATATATATATATATAGAGAGAGCTGCTCGCTATCCACTACTTCCCCTAGAGCATCTCTCATTCCCATTGTTTCAGGGAAATGAGAGCATGCAGCAGGCATCACAAAAAAGTCACAATGATATAACACTTGCAAGCACAGTGTTGACGTTCCTTTCCTGATGAACGTCACTCATCATCATTACCACCATGTTTTATGGCTTTTGTGCGGTGTGCACGGAGTGTGATACATTAAACACAAAAACAATATTATTATTATTACATATACGTAGTATTCTCGAGAGGGAGAGAGAGAGAGAAAAAAAATCACTTTGGTGGCAGTACATCAACGCTTGGACATTGGAATCCTTTGTGTTCATTCATTGTCCAACAAAAAAGGCAGAGTGGTGTATGCTGTCATCGTATGAGGTCCCTCCTGAGGTGGAGAAAATGGAACGCAATTTTTTTCTCTCTCCTCTCTCGTGTGATCTTTAGCAGGAACAACAATTCCATTACATTTTTTTTTGTCATTTACCCCTTGCATACATTAAGTTTTAGCCAATGATGTGGCTACACTTGTGGTTTGATGGGGTGCGTGAACAGTATGTCGTACACGGTGTGTGGGACCACAACATAACAACTTGGGAAAAAGCCGGTCATAGGAAACCAAGCAGGTAGTCGGCAAACCCATCCGCAATATTATGACTTGGCCATTGTAATAATTTCAAGTACATATTGTACATCATCCCTCCCACAACCCCTATTGTACACCACAACACAAGATAGGTACCCACAATAATACTAGATTCGATGATGTGCAGCAAACCTCTTTTTCTAAAGAAAATCTATAGTGCCAGCGATCGCTCGTATGTGTTATATTAGAAAAGATGAAATAATAATGATGGAGGGAAAAAAGTGAAAAGTCAGGTGGATAGCACACGAGAGTGAGTGAGTGAGTAGTGGAGTGATTGAATGGATAAACGTAATGAGCACCATGAGCTCGGGCTGAAAAAGGAAAGTAAAAACTTGTAATGATATAATAGCATAGGAAGAAGGCACACGTCTGGCTCGTGTCCATTGTCGAGCGATGAAGTAAAAAAAACT
Organism: Dicranocentrus wangi; assembly: GCA_036850665.1. Taxonomy (NCBI): domain Eukaryota; kingdom Metazoa; phylum Arthropoda; class Collembola; order Entomobryomorpha; family Entomobryidae; genus Dicranocentrus; species Dicranocentrus wangi. The sequence continues at coordinate 11,953 of JAANSN010004926.1, read as the reverse complement.
CTGAATATGAGTCCATCCATTACTCCTCCTTGCCTCCTCGTCGTCGTCGTGGAAATTGTATAGTAGTAGTCTGGGATGGATGGTGTGAAGGTCTGACGGAATGACTGACTGCTGCTGGAGTCGAGTGTGAGGAGTGACTCTGGAGTGAGTGAATGAACGAAAACCTTGGATATATACTGTTATTATCATTATTATTATTTGTTCGGCAAGAGGGTGAGTGAGGTGATAGAAAATTGCTTTCTATCCTCATTTCCCCTGTCTCATCATCCATGGCTTTCTGAATTTATTTCACTTTTACAAAAAATATATATTATGAATCTCAAAATACATCAAAAATTGAGCATTCGTATCATATTATTATGACGTACGTGATGATGGCTTGCTACGCAAGTTCCAATTTATTGTGTTAAAGGGCAACGAGAGATGTTCGCACGGAAGAAGGCCATCATCATAATATCATGCGTCATGACTACTGACTATTCAGACCTACACGACACGTTACATGGGCTAATAATTGTCATTTTTTGGGGGAAATCGACGCGTATTTTTATCTTCAACAACTTGGGACTCCTTATTGTTGAAGTAAATGGTATCAAAGGACAAACACAGAGAGAGGTGTAAACAAAAAAGGTATCAAAAATGGGATACTCGTGAGAATCCACTGAGAATTCGAATGCTATGCTCCTCTGAGCGCCGAGTTGTCATAACGGACAGATTGGTTATCTAAGATTTATAATGTTTGGGAAGTTAGCAAAGAAATGACAGGGGGTCGTGTGTATACTTTTTTCCACAATGAATATTTTTTTTTCTGAGACAGTAGTTTGTTTGAAAAATACGTGTCAAACAGCCAAACGAGCATGTCATAAAGGTTTGACTTTGTTGTTGATCTTTTTTTTGACTGTGAACTAAAAAGGCTGATTCATGCTGAGTGCGTGAATCTAGGGAATCCAACGTTTTTGTAAACAGAGTGTTCATATAAATCAACAAGGAAGTCGTCGTAATAAGCATTATTACACATCAATGATATTCCCTTTTTTGTAAAAAAAAGAAGGAATTTGTTGAGATGTATAACAAGTTGAAATAATGGATATTATACATATATATATATAATTTAAGTATAATTTGGGTTGGAGTATGCAAAACAACTGCTTGGTGTTTTTGGTGAAACACCAGGATTTATTTGGATTGATGGTTATTAAGTATTGTGTAGCGGAGCTACATCTAAAAGTTCAGTTTTCCGTGACTAAACGTTCGACACTTGGTTGAACGAGACCCTGCTAACCTCAAGGCCAGTTTGGTTCTGCTTCGTTGCCTCCACTCGCTCGAGGAGTGTCAACGTGTAATTTTTCTGTGACATTAAATCGTTGACTCATTTCGTTAGCAATGAACGAATTACACCCGTCTTTCCTGGATTCATTAATTTACTTACATCGTCGACGACGTGTTTGCAAAGCGAATTGGCAATGTAGCAGGAGCCTGGCTAAAGGTGAAGTACAAGTTTTTATGCAAATATTAACAACTACATACTACACGTCATTGCAATCCTAATTTTTTTTTCAGGTGGCCAACTACCCAAACCAGGATCATGGCAACAAGACACATAATTTGAAATTGCAAGTTTTTCTGCATTGGTTACAAAAGTGGTGAGTAATGAGAGTAGTATGCATGCACTTCTTGGAATTCTGCATAAAAGCGATTCTCCGTAAGCAATGCAATATATCCCATTTTTCAATCCTTTATTATTGCTCCTAACGAGTCAACTTGGACTGCTTAAATCTCTTCACTTTTATTGCGCCGCTACCAGCTACAACGTGCTCGATTACGTTGCTAAATTGCTGGGATTCTGTGAATAACCTTGTCAATGATACTTTCCAAACGGATATACATATATTCCATTTCAAGTTAACAAAATAATTTCGAGTTGTGGTTTATAGCATAGCTTTTAAGCACAACTCAATTTATTGTAGAGAGGTACAAGTAGTACGTAGGTACTAATTTCGCCAGTGTCACTTACAAACTACCTACCTAGGTATATTGTGAGTCAAAGTTCATTCTACCTGCCTGCTTGCTAGAAAATGCATGCATGCACATTATGCAAATGTGTAAATGACTCTTGTCCCACGAAAACAATTTGGATGAAACTGCTCCACGACTACTACTACTACATGATGATCCATTTATTAAACTAATTCCTTTGGTTTTGCCCAAATACTTAACTTACTTTCCACTGCAGATCGAGCCCCATGCCCCAAGTACCCCATGTTTCCCATCGCTCTATTGACGTATGGCTCAAGTGTGCCAACGGGAAGTGTGACCAAATAAAAATTGTCATGTCACAAAACGCAGCCCCAGACCTGTGAGGAGAAACCCTTGAAATTGCACAGTGAAAAAGTAGCAGTGTCAGCAGCACTAGTGACGATATCCCATGCCCTTGATTACAACAACAACAACAAAAAAAGGATTTTCATACGGAAAAAGATAAAGAGTGCTGTAAAATACATTCATCAATGTTATTGCCGTCTGCGCGAACCCTCAACGATGATCACATCTCGTAACCGAGAGCAACTCATCCAGAAAAGGAACAAGTCAGATTTGCAAAAAAAAAAAGTGAGAATGAAATCGCTCGTTAGGTAGTAGCTCCCTCGCTTTTAGGATCTCACTGAGAATAACTGATTTACAACAATACAACCCTTTTTTTCAATGCACTTTATCTGCAATCAAATATTCCTCACACAGCAGCGCTCACCTTACCAGTCTCAAGATCAGGATCACAAAATTGAACAAAACTATACTATATACATACACAATGGTAGCAGTGCAGTCAACTTTTGTCATGCTTTTCTTGTCTTAAACCTTCTTTTGCAAATCATGGCGAAGAAAATGAAAAGGACAAGGATAACACCAGAAGCCAACATAATAAGGCATTTTATATATTTTTCTTCTCTACGACTCTTTTCAGTTTAGCCTGTCTGATGAAAAAAAAATCAAAGGAAAATCTTGATAATTTAATTACACCAAAAAAAATGTGTACCTGAACCTCATCAGGATTTACGACCTGTCCTCTCAACTATATTTACCGCTGACTCTGCGTAGTAAAACAACCATTTTATCCCTAATAAATTATTATCCCAATTCCCTCCCATCTTTCCCAGCTCCTGAAGAGCACTGTGCTGTGTGCAGTGCTCCTCAGGTGTGCAAAATTCTAAGGAATAATAATAAAAATAATATTGGCTCCGTTGTCACCACCAAAGTACTTGAGTACTTGGTCCGAAAATGGAAATTCCAAAAGATAAAACCAATTAAATACATACATGATGTATCTGTTTATGATTTCCACACCACCACAACTTCCATCTCATGACAGGTAGAAACGCTCTCTTTCAACCAAAGTCAACAGTCTGGCGGCTTTTAAACAGGCTTTTTAAGTATGTAGTAGTGATGATGATAATATGAGTAGTTTCAGACATTCAGACTACACAGCGGAATCATGTGTGGTGACCAAAAGCGAAGCAACCAGAGCATTACGTACGTGAATTGGGACGGCATTGTGTCAGGCTGAGCACGTGAAGCTGTTGTGTGACGTATCCCCCCTCAAATCCCCTATAATCCATCCATCCCAACAACTCAAGAGGAAAAAAATATTATCCTTCATGGAAACTGACAGTGAAGTGAGATCTGCAGATTTTAAACGGGATGAATGAATGAAGGATTTGCAAAAAAAAAGTGTCTAAAATGCTTGACTACACTTGTGTACGCAACGCACACGAGAGTAAACCCCTGACGATCTTGGTGATAGTGCTTTGTCACATTTTTCATTAATCAAGTGTTTTCACAGATGATGACTCCTAAACGACAACAAAATCAAGCGTTTACGAGAGAGAGAGAGAGAGAAAAAAAAAACTCGTAGAATGCACTTTTTCCTTGGTTCATTGGACAGCTCTACTTTGTCAAGTTCATTTCTGTAAACTGCCTGCCTGTTATTTGTTGTCTCTCGATTTTGCATAGCTAGTGTCTGGGATGTGGAATATGGGGGATGCTAGACTGCAACGTATTGTTTTGTTCGTCGTCGTGTATCACGTACATTTTTTTACCTTTCCCTACCTACACGCTCTTCCTTTTGCTTTAACCCATCAACTGTGATCATCAAATAGAGTATACACAACAACGACGAAGCCAGGTTGGTTGCAGAGAGGTGGGATTGATGCAGTAAATTAAACCTTGGTTTGAATTTGTGAGAAAACGGAATCAGTGGTGCACAACTGGTGCATCTTCGACACTAAAGTACTTAGAAAGAAGAAAAAAAATGTCAATAAGCAGAGACTCAATTCACAATTTGAAGGGGAAGGTGGCGTGTTTGGTTGACATTTTTGAGAATACTATATTTGGTGGATCTTTGCATCTTCTTGCTCGATGTATATTGTAGTTTCGCGTTCGCCGCGTACAACACGCCAAACCAGATTTAACATTTAACTCGAGATTTCATTCATCATTTAATACCTATTGTTTCACATTGGAATTTGCATAGGGTGCGTGCTCCATTCTGATGCACACCAAGTGGAGACCTAGGTAAAAAAAAAGTGTGAACCCTGCGAGATGCACAGGTATTTATTTACAGGTGCAACTTTGCTCTCAACGCGATACTATATTATGAACTTGACTTGATTTCTTTTCGCCCAAAGTACAAGCATAGATCCTGCGAGTAGTGGAAGATAGATGACGTGTGAAAGAGAAATTGCTTTTGTGCTACTTACTACTTCGTTTTGATGTTCAGAATCTTGCCTTTGCTCCATCCGTAGTAGTAAGCCCTGCAGGAACCGGCCACTTTGTCGACTACTTGAATGATAAACATTATTACCAAGCGTTATTATGGATTTGCGACTTTATCCTTCGTAAAAATGGTGGTAGGATCTTTGCAAAGCCAGGGTTCAAACATTAACTACGGGAATGGCATAATATATATTATATTGGCAATATTGGCATGCTATAATATAGCTTAAAATCCTCTCGAACGGCTGTATTTAATGAAGAATGAGTATCGAAAAACTGTCAATCTGGCTGGAAATTCCGTTTTGAAATGTCTTTCGATAAATTTGTTCTATAAATTAGCAATCAGCAGTCATCATCATAAAAACTTCAGGAAAGGATACTATAAAAGTGATTTGAACGTGCATATTTTTTTTGTAGATTAGCCCTTTACGGGGGAAACACCACCTGGTTTCTACAGTTTCCCATTTCTACGTACACTATCTCTATTTATGGGTCTCTTCTTATAACCAATTCCACACGGGTTGCATTATTGCCGATAGCTGTTACAGGCGGAAAGTGATGAGAGCTTATTATTTGTTTAATAATTCATGCACGCAAATGATCATCCTCCGCGATCATTTCGCCGACAATGCTTATCCTCTGACAGTAATTATGATTTGATGAGTCCTTTGCTCATATGCTCATACACTTATGCATACAAAATCAGAGCAGTTGCAAACATAACAGGTTTTCATCGGTTCACCTCCCGACACAAAACGACCAACGAAAAAAAAAACCTCCAGACAACTGTATTTTAACCAGCCAGACAGATAGCAGGTAGTAGAACCCAAGAAGAGAAATCTATTTTTTGTCGAAGAGGGGAATGGAAAAAATGCAATTACAGTACATCCAGCTTTTAGGTATATATATCAGCCAGCTCCCGTCGACAAGCGAGCAAGGGAGAGAGGCGAAGAAAAGGGGGCAAATTGCTATTGTTGAATAATGAAAATTTGCTCCCTTTAATTCCTCCCAACTGATCGTGAGAACTGGACCAACTGACTTTCCAACAAAAAAAACATAACCATTTTCGGAGGATTCCTACTGTAATATATCTTCTGGTGATGATGATCCTCCGCGTTGTAATAGGAAGCGTCACAACACAATGTGCGTACACATACTTACTTTTTTGGATGTTGAAAGGTGGCTTACTTTTCACTCCCCTGGAACATCATGCTGTGATGAAATGATGGGTACAATGGTTTCCCCATCCAACTATGACAATTATTAGTAGCCATTATATACGTGTACATATATCTGGGGAAGATGTTTGTATATGCCCGACCGATCCCTTCCTTTAAAATTCGTAATTTATTATTGTTGGTTGAATACAACCTGTATAAGCATATTTATTATGATACGCCACAGGTCTGATTAAACTCCAGGTGTATCGTCGTGAGGAAGCTAATATAGTAAAAAAAATAGATAATAATAATTAGAACCGGGGATAATATGCATTACACTTTTTTACTGCGGATAAAACCGTTCACATTTCACCTGATATTAGGTTTGAAGGATTTGGCGTGCTAATGAGCCTTCTAAATTGTCATGTGAGTGTACCGGATGCTTAATTAAGACCAGGGGACAGCTGAAAACTGTCAGTATTGGAAATGGGAGCGAAGGTTCCCTTCAGTATCGTTCGTAATTCGTTCAGTGAGTGATGCATATATTCAACAATAATATTATAGTCTTTTGATCCAGTTTTTCAATTTCCACGCAAAAATCAATCGGCGGCTCATGCGTGTAAAAACGTTCAAGAAAATAGAAAAAAATGGAAATGGAGGAATAATAATAATGCTGCTTCTCTGTTGTTGCTGTTGGATCGAATTACAGGAGAGCTTAGCCGTACTAACCATTCAAACAAGATCTAGGGCAGATTGAGTTGGAGCCGATCAACATTTAAGCCGTGAGCCTTGAAGAATCGATATACAATGTTGATATGCAAATGTTACAAAACCACCTAAAAATCCATTCAAAAAACAAATCCACTTCGACTACCCTCTCTCTGTCTCTCTGTCTCTCTCTCTCTCTCTCTGCACCAGATAATTTTCGAATGTCTAATAGCATCATATTTCAACAATATAATAAAAAAATAAGGTGACAAAAATCCTCGTGTCCTTTTACAATCCCTAATAACACTAATAATAATAATGTAATGCATGTATCACCTTTCGAGAAAGACGAAATCGAAGGGAATTATAGTAAAAATCCCACTGCTGCTCTATTTGCTGACCACAACGACAAGTGTATTAAATTTGTGAGCTCAGAGAATTTCCTAATCCTTTAGAACACAAGTTTAAGTGCTCACACTACTCACACATCCCACACAACACTCCTTTACGCACGTATTATGTTCTCGAACACTCACCAATAATATGCATTTTTGTGCAACCTCTCCACGTTTGTTCCCCATCATATCATGATGATGTGCATATATACATATAGGGTTTTTGTACGCGATTGCGATGGTTAACGGTGTTGTTTTTGTGGTGGAGAACAAATTGGTGTGAGGAGTAAAACCACAAAAAGTGAAACTTGACGTACTGATTTGTCACTACAACCAACTCCTACTCCTTCTACTACTACGTATGTAGTCATTACCATGTCACATTGATCGAAGATTGAATAAAGGCAATCATTATGTATTTACCAATCAATTGGCCTTCTCCCCCCCCCCTCTCTCTTGCAATTCGACGGAGGGAAAAGTGTTCTCCTCTCCTCAACTAACCTCAAAAAGTGTTCATTAACAAATTCTCCGATATTAGGTCACTCGTCACCTCACTCACTCATCAGGATGATTCACTGTAAAAGGATTTAAATACTACGTGGACGACTGCAACTGCTGCTTAAAACCGCAGCGCAGGCAATATGGGCACCCCGTTTTCCCGTAAAACAGAATTTGAACCTGCGATTACCTAAGACCATTAGGGTAAAACGCTGATTGGCTCAAACGACCAGCGACCACTTTGAACTATATAGCTCAAACAAGTTATGCAAAATATATTGTCTGTCATGATGATGATGATGATGATGATGGGGATTGTTGGATTATACCCAGTAGTAACCAATGTTGCAAGTTGCAACTTGCTAAGTGCGCCTTGTTTTATCTGATTTCGTCACATATTGTTAAGGTGCTAACAACATCTCATTTTCCAATTCTTGTAAAAATCCTAATCCTCAATAAACCAAACCTCAGTTGTCACTACGCCGTATGATGTAATAATCAAAATGCATAAATTGGACATGGCAAATTAGTACAAGAGCAAGGCAGATAAGTGCACTATATTACTTTTCCTAGCACACATAGCTGCACCAAGTGGTCAATAAAGACGTTAATCAGAATCGGGCTCTAAATAGGTACCCCTCAAAACCCCCACATGATTTCTTTTCAAATTTCAACAGAGACTTAAATGCCAGCCAGCAGCGGTGGAAAAGTAATCTCAAATAATTACAACATCATTTGCTACACACAGTTTTTCGGAATGGACAACATGCTGAGTGGTGTTCTACTATAATACGCAGACATTCCAACTCGCATTCCAAACCTACATCGACCGTTATTAAAACCTTTCTGATGAAGAATTACATAAATTTAGCCGTTTGAGGTAGTCCCCATACAGCGAGAAATATCTGGAACTCATTGACACTCGCAAAAATACTTAACACTTTAGACTTGCCAATGAAATTGGTGCAGCAGCAGCAGCAGCAGCAGCAGGCTGAACAAGAAACTAAACTATGAATTAGGCATATGTATATCGTTATTTTTCATGCTATAACAAATTAAGACGCAAATAGCACGTAGGTAGTAGTAGCAGCTATTTACAGAGACTAACAACTGACCTACTTAAAAATAATGATTAAACCAAACTGCTGCTGCTGCTCTTATATAATAATGGAAACTATACGCGAAATTATTAAATTTTTGCTTAATTTCAATTTTGATAAATTGGTATTCAGGCCAAAAAGAGTCAAGCCAAAAAAAGCCAAAACTTACATATATATATAATATTTGTATCTACTGTAAAGTCCGTCGCTGCAAACTCATTCCAATTTTTTAGTTAATGCGTGAGGAAAGAGTAATGGGTTTTGTGTACGTCGCCGCAGCTTCTGTTGTTGCATGTACGCACTTTTCACTCTTGTATCACAAAATGTACATAATTATTTGTTATAGATACCATCAGATTTCCTGCCGAAGCGTAAAAAATTGTTTCATCCGTTCTTCATTCCACAACCGCCGTGGTGCATACGTCCACTCACAAAGTGCAATCCAAAATTGTGTGTTGTTATTTTTTTAAAGTGTTGATTGTATTATTGTTAAGGCAAGTTACATGATAAATGAAGTAAACAAAAAAAAATTCTCGGGATATGCAGCAGGCCGGTGTTGAATGAATTATGCGTCGTAGTCGTAGTAGGTGATGTGTAACATGCAATAATCGCAACTTACTTATGCACGATAATTACGCATTTCATACCGATATTTTCTGATATTTGCCGTAGTTCCTTGAGTACGCGTCGCCCGCGCGTGTGAGTGTGCACTTTACCTTTACCACCATCATCATCATCACAGTTGCACTTTGAATGTCAGAGGACTAATAAGTAATTACAAATAACATAACATGACTAAATATTTTTTTCGAAAAGTAAAATCCTCCTGTCGCAACTCGTACGCAACGACATGATCTTGTGAATCATTATTCATATAATAAAATTGTAGTTTCTTATCGACACTAACCATTCACATTAGTAAACTTTAGTGGGATCGTAAAAGAGCAAATCAATAAATTAACTTTTTACGACACCCTTTTTTTCTCTTGTTTTTGTTTCACGTGAATGACTAGCATGAGGGAACATGGGTTTTGCATAACGTTTTTTTAATTACTCATTTCATTGCATTGAAAAACCATAATGGAGAAGCTACCCCCTCCATAATATCACTCCAAGTAGGTATCATCCTGCTGCTGCTTATTCTCCAATTCTACTGTACTTACAGCACACACGCTGCTCAGCCTCCTTCGTAAGTGGTAAGCCTTTTGATGGATTAGGTGCATAAGAAATGCACCTCTCTCGCCTAAGGATCCATAACCGCAAGAGTTATGGATTTGCTCTGTAATTCGACCAATCTGATAAGAACCAGAGATGAATTGATGTAATTCCCTCGGATGTACTACTACTGCTACTCACTCAGTTCTGCAATATTAATTTCTGCACAAGTAATATCACATATATATTGAGTAGTTGAGTGTTCATAGATCAGAGTAATGAAAACATGGCTCATGATAATAAATATATCTTCAGGAGTTTTATAGGGTTCATTTAAGAACTATAACTGTACTGCTCCCCAACACAACGGTGTTAGGAACATTGTTGTTTTACTGATTTAAAATAAATCATTTTTGATATAAAGCATTAAAATTTAATGAGTCTATGCAACTCTCTGACTGAACTATTTATGCATGCATGAAAATTAAAATAAAGTCAATCGTTCTTTTTTTCTTAGCAAAGTCAAGAGCGGTTTTATAATTGTTAAATAATGAGTATTGTAGTTGTTCAACCAACTACTTACTTCAACAATTCCTCACAATTTATCATCATAGACTGAACACTGGTTTTTTTCTTAATGGTACGTATATGCATATTATGAGTCAACAATGAAATATTATATGTTTTATTACATGTATGCCCATGCCTATTATTATACCTACACCACCAGATATATAGACACAGTGGTAGATTGCTAGACTTTTCAAACAAAAAGAGCTGATTCCGTCTTAATTATTGGGATGAATATTAAGCTTACCAAAAGGAAGATTACGTAAAAGGGAAATGGTTTTTTTTTCTTGAGAGAGATACACTTTCATACTCGAGATTGATACAGATTCCCCATTTTTCTCGCTCCAAACATTTCAGCATTATTACTGGTGTTCATATGCCATTGTGTTTTGAGAGAGCCCGAGCCGTTATATATACTTATTATGAAAGTGCAATCTTAGAACAAAGCTGCTCTTGAAAACGCAACGGTTCGGCTTAAAAATGGAAAAACCTGCAACCGGATTGATAACAATGATAATAAACACGACTCACCAGAACCAGCATGTCTGTCTGCCTTTTCTTTTACGTTGTAAGAATGGAATTTGCAATAACATATAAGTTGTTGAGATGACAAAAAAAAATCGACAACCTTTCCTGTGGATACGTTAAAACTTGATAATTGAAAAATCATGAGCTCCTCGCTTCGAGAAATGGAGCAAGATGACGAAAAAAAATTGGTTGTGCATTTAAAAATGGAGGCAATCTATGGAAAATGGGATTGAATGTGTCGAAAAATACACAACAGGTAATCAATAAAAAATAAAGTACAAGAATTTGTCCCAGGTTGCAGGGCAAATATATATCTGGTTAAGCAAATTTACAGGCTATTTGCAGACAAAAATGTTGCTTTTATTAGAGGAATGGTGCAATCCACGCAATCAAAGCTTTCATAAGGTGTGTGCAAAATGCTCTTTTTAAAGCTGAAATTGACATTATCTTTGACAAGTTTTTTGGTCGGTCGGATGCAAATTTGCAAAAATCAAATAGGATTTCCCAGGGATATATATATTATACGCAGCGTAGTTAACAAAGGCAATGAATGGGCTGGCTGTGCAATCAGTGTACATGTCTAGAAAAACATGTGTAGTAGCAATCGGTCAAAGATAAGAAAAGGAACGGAGAACTTTTTTTTTTGCATTCATTGTATCCCTCATTAATTTCCCTTTTTTCTTGTAAAAAGTTTCGCCTTTTGTGTAACACACGAAGTATTCAGCGAATTTGTGAAGTAGGTATTTTTTTTCTTGTTATAAATGTATCGCATATATTATTTTGTTTTAGCTGCTGCTAAGCCCAGGCTCTTCCTGCAAGTGAGAATTCTAATACTTTCATTCATGAGCTCCCTGTGTCATTTCCATAACTTCAGTTGCAAATTGTGTAGAAAAAAGGGTTTCATTTCTAACACGTTCACGACCTCATGCCAAAATCGAAACTTGGATGTTTAATGCAAAGGTCCTCCCTGCCTGACATGGTTTATTATGTCATACGTGATAAGGTTTTTAAAATTAAAAATAAAATACATTGAAATCCGTGTGCTCCCATGGTAGTTTCAATTTTCACTTTA
>JAANSN010004925.1:0-13662 GCA_036850665.1 Dicranocentrus wangi | reverse complement strand
TTTTGACTTTTCGCCTTACCGAAAGATGTGTGATCTATGATCCGGACCTAAAATCCACATTTGATGTATAACTCTGGCGCTTATCATAGAATTAAATGGGTACCCTTAACCAAATGCAAAATAGGTACGTCTACGTGTACAAACTTCTGTATTTACCGGACTTCTGACTATGACAAACGTTAAATTGTGGTGTGCGTGTATGGACTGCACTTCTTGGAAGAAGAAGACAAAAATATATATGAGAATGACACCAGCAATTACTCTGGGATTGTGGATGAAACACATTTCTTCTTTTTCTTCCAAGATGGGATGATACGCTCCATATTTAATTAGGGAAACGGCATAAGCACACACACCACCACTTTCCGGGTCGGAGTGTTCTTTTCACGACGACGAGGACGATTTCCATTCCAGATGCACTGCACTCCAGCCAAGAGGGACTCGACTACTACTCCAACTCTTAAGTCGTTGACTGAAAGTCAGCGTCAGCCCCTTTCAGAGACAGCAGCCCAAAGGGAAGACTATACGCAAAAAGATAAATGTTCGCGCCTCCTTATTGAAAGCAGCATGCGTGGCTCATTTAATTTACTATTAAGTCTATTCAAAAAAAAGTCTCTTCTGTACTGCTCATTAAATTTCTCATTTCACAATTCGCTACATCCCTCTTATTTTCCCTGTCCATTCACTTCAAACTCGCTATACATCACTTAAAGCCTCCTTCTTTCCGCATGCAACCATTATGCCATAATGCCATGCCATGCCATATACCGGCCCGAAACCGGGAGTTTTTTTTGTCAGAGGAGTGAGCAGTGAGAAGGCAGACACAAGGATCCTTTAAGAACCCATCGCGGGAAAAAGCGTGGACTCGTAATAATGAAGATGGGGTATTGAGGCAACCTTTAAGATCCTCCGAGTATCATTTCCATCCACATTGTGATTCCTTGTGTTTTCAGGGGGAAATAATTCTTTTGTGAATTTGCATTCTGAATATAAAAAAGAGAGGAGGAGGAGGAGGAGGAGGAGAGGAACCTGGACGCGTAAGTACTTTTTATTTTAGGCACATAATACCACCATTCCGAGCCGCTAACTGTGAATTACACTTTTTCCCTAATAATCTCATCTTTTTTTTCTCCCTAGGCTTTTGTGCTTCCTCCGCTTCCGTCGGCCCTTCTTTTGTATGACTTTTGCTCCCTGCTCCTCCGCTCTCCTTCTCTCCTCTCTGCAATATTATTCCGGGCCCGTTTTATTACTACTCGTGTTTCATGCACGCAATTATAAAACTACTTTTGGAAAGTTAAAAAGTGATGTGCACCCCAACCGTACTACTACTACTTCTTACTTTCTCTGCGGGCACACTTTCCATGTCATGTATATATTCTATTAGTATGTATTTCAATAATGAGAATAACTCAGTGTAGCGACTCATCATCACCAATCCCTGATTTCCGTGGTGGGTGAGCTGAGCGAGCAGTGAGCATGCATGTCAGAATTAAACCGGAGGAGTGAGTGGTGTGCAGGGATGCAAGCACGCACGGCATGGCACGGTTGGATGATTCCGCAAGACGTGTGTTTTCATCTTTCCTTTGACTCCTCACTACCAGCTCAGAATCACATTCTGCCACTCACATGGTGAAAATGACAGTAAAAGTGGTGTTGGCGAAAAAGTTGGGAGGTTTTAATACAAAGAGGGAAAAAGTCAATAGTTCAGGAGTAGTAGCCTGGTTTTATATTATTATTATTATGTACGTACGTTCGTACCTTTCCACAATAATACATACAATGTGCTCAATAACGACTTTTTTTACTCCTCACACATATCTTATAAAACTAAATTAGGGATCCAGATCCGGATTTTTCTTATAATCAACAAAATTGGAAAGTGTGTGCACCGTTGTGGGTGCACCGCGGAAAATGGGGACCACACCATCATCATGCAGCTGACAAGTGAATGCAAAAATGTTATGTAAAACACAAAACAAGTGAGGTTTTATCCAGATATAAATACGGTAAAAAAATATATTGAGTTGGTGGTGGCGGTGGTGGTGGTGCTGCCGGTGACAGGAAAAAAACAAGGCAAGTGTGGAATCGAAAGTCGAATGCAAATAATATACAAAAAAAAAGATTCTGAAAATGGGAGACCCCAAAAAAAGGAAAGCTTTTGCTTGTTACACAAGTTTTTCTTCTTTTCCTCTCCTACAAGATGCACACAATATATTATTCGTTCGCCACTGGGGTGGAATTTCCCGGATTTCAAATTTTCTTCATACAAAAACATGAGCAATCTGACAATCCATGTTGGAAAGTTGTGAAACGAGTGGAGCAGTAAAAACTCCATACATATTCTGCAGAATACCAAAAGGCTCGAGTTAACCATGGAGCGGAATTGGGAGAATAGTAGTACTGGTGTGGTGTGGTGGGCTTGGGCTTGGGCTTGGGCTATATAAGAAATATGAAAACTGGCAACTTGCACAAAACTATAACTCCACGAGGAGGAGGATGACATATGATAGTTGGGAAAAAGTTTTGGGAGGAGAAAACAGGGGAAGTGTGCAGCATGACGTGACAGGGATATTTTGAGCTTTGTCAAGTTTTCCGGATCTTGCCTCTTCACCTTCCCCAGCACACACACACAGGCCGAGAGATGTGCAAAAAAACACTGACAGAAAAGGAAAAGAGCATAGTTTTTTTTGTTGATTCTACTCGCGGAACTCTCAACTTGGAGTTGAGGTGGTGTCCCTCCATCTCCATGATTTTTTATGTGCTCCTCGCTGTGTACGCATCTGTTTCTCCATTCTTGGCAGTTAATTCTCATAAGGACGCAACGTCCTCGTCAAAAGTTTGAGCGGAATATAAAGAAAAAAGTGGATTCAGTTAATGAAGAATAATAACTAATGTCACTCTGCTGAAAATCTTGGCATTTTACGACATGCATTTAAACTGTACTACACTACAACGCATGGAAAATGAGTGCATTTGTTGTTATTCCGGTTGATGGACAACTTTAGAAAAAACGTCGAGTCTCTAGAGCATAATATAAATTTTTCAAAAAAAAAGTCGAGTTGAAAAACTCGAAACGTAAACTGGTACTGTTTTGTCTCGAAATTATAAAAACTCTCTCTCTCCATCTTCTCTCCACATTCATTCATTCATTCACTGTTTTGATGCTTAATTTTCATTTTCTGGGGAGGGGAAATATGTGGTGGCTAATGAAATGCCTCTATTTCGACTTCGACACGTAGGCAGTCTCCATAGTCAGCCCGTTACTTAACGAATTCTTTCGGTTGACTAACTCCATAATACATCCCACTTCATAAACCACACACTAACCAGATACCCATATAATAACACAATTTTAAAACAATTTTTTCCCCACAATTTTCCCCACAAAAATGGGCAACTTGAAGAAGAAAAAAAATCCCTCCATTTCCCTTTCCAGAGTCCCAGTGTCTCGCATATCATGTGTGTGTGTACTTGTGTACACAAAAAAAGAGAACTTTTTATTGCAAAGATTATGGCTAACGACCCACTTGATTATTTTTCAATTTTTTGCACCTAATCCTCTTAAGCCATTATCATCCCGAGTGCCATGCAGTACGAGAACACGTAATCTCCTCTAGGTGATGCTTTTCTTGTGTTGTGCTTTCCCTACTCCTCTCGCTCACTCATGCATGCTTGCTCATTTTCTCTCTGCGTTTGAAGTTCACAATGGAACTAGAGGTCCGTGGTATAACGCAATTTTCCTTTTGATACCATATAAGACCGACCTATAAGCTATACAGCTACACTACACTATACACACAGAGGCAGAGGCAGGCTCAGTCAGTCAGCCAAGCCAACCTCTTCTTCTCTTTTCCCTTTGATTTTGATCAGAGTGCGAAAGAGAGGCAACTTTGCGGAGTTAACTAAGTTAATGTATATACAAAATAGGTGCATATCCTGCCTGTTTTATTAGTGGGAACAGGCTTTCCGGCGTACTTCCATGTTGCGTCATCTTCAGAGTCACACGCATGCAAAAAAAAATGTGTATCCGCTAACGGAAGTCTCCCTTGCCTTCTTCTTGGAGGAGGATATATATGCTTGCCAGAGCTCTTGGCTGGCATGGACGTGACAAGGAGACAGCTGCAACAAAGTGCACACAATAAGCCTTTGCCATTTTCTTCTTCTCCTTGCTTAGGAGGGGTATAAGAAATAGATGGAGGATGCGGAATGGTAGTATAGTATGTCTTTATTCACAATTTATACTGGAGGAGAAGAAGAAGGAGAGGAAGAAAAAAACTATGTGTGGAGTGAAGGAGGGTGGGTGGGTATATGAATGAGGCAGGCAGGCAGGCAGGCAGCACGGAAGACTTTTTCCTTATCTGTTTTTTTCTCTCCTTCTTGTGCTTAATGTTCTGCTTTTCTTGTGAGGAGCATTTTCTTTTTGGATTGCAGTCTTCTTGTTTCGTAAGCCGTACTCTTTGAAAAACTTATATCATTATAAAAAAAGACGCTTGACTTTGGCCCTTGTTCATCCTGTAATGCGATTTCGTGGTAGTGTCTTCAACTAAATAGATTATTTCTTAACAGGAGACTTTCATCGCTTTTTCTCTGTCGTCGTTGTTATATATGGAAAATAACATCAGGCCTATTCATTCCCCATAAAATTTGATTACTCCACTGGATTCCGCATTTTCGAGGAGGAATGACAGAGTCAGAGTGTGGAATGGAATGGGACTGTGACAGAAATCATTGTTGCGAGCAGCTCTTCTCTTCTTGAACAACTTCTTATATATACGTATTTTATATGGGCTGCTGTGTGTGCGGCGCGGCGTAGTTGACTGGAGGATGGAGTAAAAGTCGTCGTGTGTGTCAAGTAGGGGTGGTGGGTGCGAGCGAGTGAGTGAGGCAGATCGAGGAAAGGAGAGCAGCTGTAAACGCAGAGACGGAGGGGAAGTAGGCATGAAATGTAAATGTCACAACATGCTTCCTCCACTATCTGCATATTAAGGGGTTTTTGGGAATTTTAAACTGAATGAAATATATGTATATCATCGCCATTTCATTCCTTTACCGGGTTACTGGTTCGACGAGTAATTTGAAAATTTATTGTATACACATTTACACATATAGGGAGAGGGAGGGACACGATGAGGGTAATAAGAAGAATGACACGATAAATGTCAATCATTTTGGATGAAATATTTATAAAGTATTCGTTTCAATAATTCAACAATAAATTACGGTTTTAACTACAGAATTGGAGGTGAACAGGACCAAGAAGTCGCATAAGTCAAGTGGATAATTTATACATATTTGTTGGGTTCAGCGCCATTATAAATTTACATTTTAACATCTATTCTCTAAGGTTCGGTAATGGCATTAGATTACATTAGAGTACAGATAGAAATCAAAATCGGCTAATAATTTAGCAATTTAGCATGTATGTCAAAATGCGAATGAACATTAGTCTCCGTATTTCCGTCCTATATCCATTTAAAAATTATGAGCAAGCTGGTTGAAAACTGCCATCATGTAAAACCAAAATTATGGCATAAAAATCTCCCCCTGATTTATGATGGCGTCTCCACAACCACCACCACTTTACTCCCTTCTTTCCCTTATTCCATCTCATAAACATTCCCATTTCCCCCATTACTTTCGTACTTTGTGTAACTTTGTCCCAATTTTATTTGAAATTTCATTAAAATATACTTTTCACAAAGGGCTCTGACAGCTGGATCCCCCTGTCCGATGTCCTCCACTACAAAACTCCTCGCTCTCCATTAATAACAATAACGGCGGGTATGAGATGCAGCAGCAACCCTAAAAAACTCTTTTGTTTTCATGAATGCAGGTCAAACCGGAGAACCGGTGCTTCCACCATCCATGGAGCCACCCTCCGAAAACAAAAGGCAATTACATGCATTAATGATGAATGCTTACCTTAACTTTTACAAAATTAACAATGTTTGTGTGTGTGTGTGTGCTACAAGTTTCTCTCCTCGCTTTTGCTCTCCTCTCCACCAACTTTTTTTTGCCAAACACCAAGAAGTTATTGAATCCGGAGACGTATGAAATAAAAAAGTGTGGTAGACGACGACGGCGGCGATGGGACAAGGAAATTCTAGTGAACCGGAACGACAACTTTTAGGAATGGAATGTGTAACAACACAAAATGTTCCTGCAAGTTTTCTTGGTTCGTTCGACGGCTATGGTCCTCCATGGGTTGCTTGTGGGGATTCGCCACAGAGTGTTGTACGCGTAGTATTAGTAATATACCTATATTTTCCCCCTTTTCGGGTTCAAGTACCTCCTCAATGTAGATAAAAAGGTTGTCAACAAGCAACTCCCCCGTCTTTTTGGTACGCCGCAAAATCCAGACGGCCAACTTTCGAGAGGCATTGCTCCATCCTCATAATAACTTTTTGGTATTTCAATGGGGAAATGATGATGGGCTAAATTAATATTAATATTTTATTCTCCACCTCGACATCTTTTTTCTCCTCTCTAAACATTTTTTTTGTATATAGGTTTGCTTCTTAATCTATGGGTATACCATGTGCATACTAATTTTCCGGATTGGTGAATAGTGAATAATAATATCAGGACGGGGATAATTTTTTTCGTTCAGGATTTATAATTTCATTTCCCGTCATTTATTCTATAGCCTAAAAAAAACTGTGCTGCTGCCGATATATCAATAGCGGTGTGCAACTAGGAGTAGTGAAGGGTGAAGTGTTGTTTAAGTGCCGTACTTTGGCTGAGTGAGTGAGATAGATGATATCGCATTGCCAACAACGCACGCAGCAACCTAAATCTAACGCTCTCCTCCTCCGTCCTCCCTGATGTGCCTCACATTTTGTGTAACTTTCCCCCGACAGCGAGCCTACATACATAATTCAAACGACAGCAATACAATGTTCACTTCATTATTAATTCAATCTGCTGGACCGCAGGAAGTCAGTGTAAAGTATTCAAATTGCCTTAATCATGCAAATGAATGCGAGACACTTGTTTGGTTCAGGCAGCCAGCTTATGCTGTTGAACCCGTAGAATAATGCCGCGGTAGCGAAAAAATAGAAGCAGGGAGAGCCCCTTCGGAAACAGGAGTACAGTTTTTTTTCTCTCTCGTTTTGGGGGAAAATGTAAGTAAAAGCGGGCGAGTTTTATTCACATCCAACCAACTACTACTACTACGTCGCTGGCTACACCGGTGGTGGAATAAGAGATGATGTATGCTAATAAAATGCGAATGGAGAGTGGAAAATGTGTTGGAAGTGACAGGGAGTCACTATATACTTTCCCTCCACTTTTCTGATTGTTCATTAGGAGAGGGGGAAAGGAAAAGTGTGAAAATTGGTCCAACTGGCAACTGATACGGCCGAGAGTGGAAGGTGTAAGTCAACAAGAACAAAATGCCTTGTTAATTTCATCATGAATGTTTTACAACAGATAGGCGCTCCTCTCTTATGCTGCTGTGCTGTTGATGATGTAGGGTCGTAAACAGGGAAGAAAGAAAGCCGTATAAAGCCGTATGTGCTATCAGAGAGGCACACATACACATCACTCGACTCGAGCAGATAGGTAGGGAGGGAGTATATAAGTATAAGTAGGATGTAAAATCGTAAATAAGTTATGAGAGCTAATGAGTAAATATGCTTACCAGAGTGTTTTCCTGAAGCAGCGACTTTTACGAGGGATGTTTTCTGTCGAGAAACGGGATATAATTTCTCTCCTCTCGCTCAATAAGGTAAAAACGGAGGGGAGTGTTTTACTATTATTATTTCGAGCTGTAAAATCGCAACTGTAATTCACACGACGACGAGCAACAGATTCCCACCGAAATATTTTGGGATTCTCTCCAGAGGCAGAGAGAGAGAGAGACTTATGTTTCCTCATCAAAATGATGAGTGCTGTGAGTTTTGGAGATGAGGAGGAAAGTGGAATAATATGCAAGGCTGCCGCAGTTTTTTTTTATTTATAATGTTGGATCACTACACAAAAAAAATCTGTTCACAACAACACTCCCGTCATTTCCCAATCAGTTTCACGTGCGGTGTGGTTTGGTGTATATCTTTCATCAGCTTGATTGTCTTCATCACTTTAAACCGGAACAGGGGGATGATGAGCCTCCATTTCAACTTGACATTGGGAAATGAGAAACTGTGGTTTTAGGTTCTCTGAGGATTACTGTTTCACTTCGCCCTCAACAACTGACAAGAGAGAAAGAGAGAGCGGTCTACAGTCACTTTTCCCTTCTTTATACCACTCCTCCCAACTGGAAATTTTCTCTGAAAGTTTGTAATCAAAAAGATTTTTCCCTCACACTTTTTTCTTCCTCCTCTTTCTCAATATATAAAATCCGAGCCAGATTGAGACTGACGTGTGGGTGTAAGGACGCAGCTCATTTGGCAAATAACTGTCTCGCTCAAGAAGACAAAAACAGGTTGCACTACTATACTCCTCTCCAAGTGGCTCCTATTCCAAGAATGGGCTCGTGAAAGAAACTACTCCGACTCTGACTCAAGTGACGAGTAGACTAGAACTGTGAGAGAGCGGGATCAGGCAGCTGTACCACGGGGAGAAAGGAGTTCTGCAGCAGCAGCAGAGTCAAGTTCTCTCCTGTGGAACTCTCCCAACTCAACTCAGTCAGAGAGATGCTCCTCCAAACTAAATCCATACATACATTCTCGGGCAAATTTACGAGAAGCTTGGTTTGCGCTATCTAAAAAACGCTGGGAGAGAGGAGAAGTGTGAGGAGGGAAGCGAGCAGAGGTCTGGCTGGCTTTTCATTTCGCTACAAAATGATGATAGCAGCCTAAACACTGTGTGTTGTCTATGCTTTCTACGCCAATACCATTCCGACCAGAAGAGACTGAGTGAGAAGAGAAAGTGGAAGTTGGAGAAAAAGAGCTGGGGAGAAAAAAGAAGAGAGAGAGAATGAGAGCTTCTCTCTTGTACAGAGGATTTTTTTAAGGGAACGGAAAAGAAAAGAAATATCATGTTGTGTCTAGCATAGGGTCGTGTTGAACTCTCACAATCCTTTTTACTGGGAACTCTAGATGGTGAAATCGATCGGACCCTGTCGGAACCCCCTCGTCGTTGGGTGACTGCTACTACTACTTCTACTACAACGGATGGTACTAGCGGCAGGAGAAACACTGGCAACTGCTCACTCGATCACTGCTACATTCGCACTTTTCAAAGTGCTCCTTAGATTAAAGCCTTTCTTAAGACGATGTGGTAAAGATAGCGAGCTACTGCTAACAATACTGGCGCTCATAGATTACTCGTTTTCGAGTTACCATTGGGGTTGACAGAATGGGCCCTGAGAGAGGCTCGGAACAAACATTGGTTGTTCCGACTGGAAGAAGAAAAACATCAAGTTAAAGTTAATATAATCTTTGCTTCGTCGTCTAGCAAGAGAGAGGGAGGGGGGAGAGCGGCATAAAAGCTGGATATTTGTCCGTTGTGTGTAGTGTGCCAAAATGCACAGTAGTAAAGCATAAAGTCGTCGTCATTCTCCTCTTTAATGTTCAATATGAGCAAAATATGACCACACACCACCAAAAAGATTGTACATTCCAAGACATGACGATAAGTAGACGATGGACCAAGCCAAAGTTAAAAGGAATTGAAGTGAAATTCATGCAACTTTTTTCTCCCAACTTTATATACAATTTTTGCTCGCAACTCTTCTCCCCATAATATACTGGATACAGAGGGAAGGAATTTAAGGGATATATATAGCATGTAGTGGGAATTGGAACGTGGTGTCGTTCACGAGAGAAGGAGAAAAACTCTGTTAACCCGGTGCCGAACCATTTTGGCATTGTATGACTTTTCTTTATTCTTTTTTACTTCCCAGATTGGTTTATTCCACACATTACATATATTAGGGGGACTAGAGCGGAGCAGGGCAGCACGATGCGAACTGTGCCATATAACGCATAAAAATATACCTAAAAAATTCCCCAAACTCTCGCCTAAGGACTACTCAGACTGAGAAAGTGGAATAAAAGTTGATGCAGTGCAAAATGTATTAGTTTGAAGGATCCAGCAACGAATCGGTCGACATGGAGGCTCAAGGGTTTTGCAAAGTTCAGTTGCACTCCCCATTCGTTCCTTTCCTCCTCCTCCTCCTCCTGATGCTTCCATTTTTCTCTCGAGGTATCTTCCTCGACCCGAGAGCTGATTCCAAAGTTTTTCACGGCAAGTTGGTTAATTTACAGGAGGGGAAATGAGATGGAGGTTTTTAATGATCACGTGTCAGCCGAGAACGCTTTGTGAGAAAAATAGATTGACCAAGGAATTGTATCTCATTCTAATATATCACGTTATACCTATTTGATTTCGGGTTTGGAAAAAAACCAATGAATCAAGTCGAGCTCATTTCCACATTCCAAAGCAGCTCACTGCGAGATTGGGGGGAAGAGGACACTACTGCAACTCTGAAACTATAGGGGGTTTTCTAGACTACTACTGAGATTGCTTTCCAATCACGAGAGAAAAAAAACAATTTAATATTTTTTTACCGTTTTTTTCCATTTTCAATTCCCTTTTCGCCGATTATTTAATTTTCCATTAGAATTTGCGACGGCGGAGACAAAAAGCTGGAGGAAACTTTTGTTGTGGGATCTACAAATCGTGTGATTGTGAGAGAGAAAAAGGAGTTCTTGAAAGGTTATTTTATGATGAATACCTCACACTTCCTATTTCACACTCCGGTTTGATTAGATAGCAACTTTTACGGGTGACCGTGCCCAACTCGTATATAAACCATACGTTTAATAGTTTTCAGGGGAAAAAGTAGAAATTAGAAATATAATGTGCACTTGGGCCAGTAGTAGTAGTTGAGTGATATCTTTTCGGGAAAAAATTCTTTCTTTTGGTCTCTGGGCGATGGTAAAGTTGCGAGATGAGGAAAATGTGTCATACCAAACTCCAAGAATATTCTCAAGTGTCTATGATTCTCAAGGGTGTTCCGCTAATAAATGTAGGAAGATGGATAGATAAATGTGTTCTGGTTGCCTTTTCACCGAATTTTTCCCCTACTCTTTCTCCGTTTACCTCACACTTTTCCCTACTTTTTTTCTCTAGAACGGCGGCATGAAATGGGCAGAAGAGCAGTTTTCCAGGTTTTTCTTATATTCCAGAAAAAATTCCAGAGAAAAAGTGTTCGAATCAGAGTGTGAGACATGAAAGGAGGAATTATTACATGCAAGGCATTCAGCTGGGTTTGCTATTGCCATTTAAACATGGGGGGACAATGGAGGGATGGCCATCCAAAAAAAAGTATATTACCATATACTTTTTTTTTTACTTTTTCCATATTATTGTAGATTTCCTCAAGAGATGAAAGTTTGCTGGAAGAGAGCAAGTAAAAATTAAGAGAATGAGAAAGTTGAGATTGCTTCTACGCACACAACTCGTCGTCGTCCAAAAACTAAAAAAAACGGAGTCAGTTGAAGCAGAGGGAACTACTGATATAAATCTGCATACTTGTATAATAAGGTTATTTCAGGAGGAATGTGACTCATTTCCCCTTAAAAAAGCTCCTTGTGCATGGACAGTTGAGACAAGGACAGTGGTACAATGGACGAAGACCAAGTTTCCTTTAAAAAAAAGAAGAAAAAAGAAGTCAACTGTTTGCTAGCAACTTTTTTTTTTATTTTTTGCTATCTGGACTTTGGCGTGTGTTTCTCCGTTTTTGGGCAAGAATCCTTGAATTCTTTTGTGATGTTTAAATTATCAGGCAGGACACACAGATGTGTTTACACAAACGAAGATGACTCCTAGTTACACAATTATGAGTACGACATAAAAAAGGGGTTGTATACCGGAGTACGTGTAATCTAAAAATAAGAGCTCATTTTCGTAAGTAGCGGGAACTAGGATAAATAAAGGAGACGAATTGTACGGGTTTTTCCAAAGGGGATGTTTTTTTTCTCCATTTTATGCTCCTACCGGTAAGTGAATATCTTTGTAAAAAGGGTGGACTCTACTTACTGTGTACAAATTGTGTACATATTTTTTCCGTATCGCCACTTCTATTTCTCCTTAATCTATGGTTTACACAAACGAAGATGACTCCTAGTTACACAATTATGAGTACGACATAAAAAAGGGGTTGTATACCGGAGTACGTGTAAGAGCTCATTTTCGTAAGTAGCGGGAGCTAAGATAAATAAAGGAGACGAATTGTACGGGTTTTTCCAAAGGGGCTGTGTAACACCAAGCAAGTTTTTTTTCCTCCATTTTATGCTCCTACCGGTAAGTGAATATCTTTGTAAAAAGGGTGGACTCTACTTACTGTGTACAAATTGTGTACATATTTTTTCCGTATCGCCACCGTATCGCATGAGACAACAGCCAACTATGTCGACATTACCGTTTTCCCAGTCGCCAGGCTCATAAAGTTTTTTTTTTGCTTTTTTTAGAGGAGTTAACAACAGAGAAAGTACAGGGACAGTTATAGTTACGGCTACAAATCCGAGAGAAAAAGTCATGAACATCAAGGGAGGACGAAATAACATCATCTGGGTAATGCCCATATAAATATTACAAGGACAAGGGGTATATAACAGAGTACTGTCGTTTTTTTGCCTAAAGCTTCATTCAAAAGCTACGCGTAATCAAAAGTTACGAAGATGCTATGGGTTGTAATGGTCTCGGAAACAAGACAAAATGTAGTTAACTTAAGAATACAAACTTATTCCATTCATATTTATTTTTGCAATCACACTGACACTCGTATATCGTGATTTTCCTTGTCGACGAATGTCCCTCGTCCTGACAGAGGAAACTAGCATTTTTTAAATTAAGACGGGCTTTGTCTTTTATTTGCATTTATGCTACCAAAACACAACTGAAGAAGGGTGCTTTTGGATTGGAACACACACACACATGCTAGACTTCTTTACGAAATTCTTTTATACTCTAGTTTTCTCACCCGATTACACAAACATCACTATTATTTAAATTGCCACCGAGAAGAGTGTACATAATATGCTTTGTTTTCGGAGAGGAAAATAATACAGAGTGTGCCATTGTGAGTGCGGAAAAATTAGCCAAAGTAGCATTTTCATTTGCGCAGTAATAACAGGGATTTTGGAGATGTCGACGAAATGTTTTAAGGTAGCGCATCATCATGATGTAAGTTTTCCGAATTAGATGGATGTGTGTGTACTTAAGACGAATAACACAGTGACAGGACCAAGCACACTTTGTCACTTGTCCAAAGTGGTGGCTCTCCACCTAAAATAAAAAATGTTTCTTTGAGTTAATCATACTTACGCCATTCATTCCGATGTGCTCCACGTCAACTTGGTGGCACTTGAAGGGAGCACTACTGGAGAGCATTACCGAAATATGTTTCGAGGAGAAACGCTCCGCATGCTGGGCTGTCATTTGTTGAGGATACGTTTTATGTGGAAACATAAAACAAAATTAGTTGTGTCGATATTTTACTGTTGCAATCTTATATTGTTGGTGTATTGATCAGTCAGCAAATAGGAGGCAATAAAGTGAAGCCAATTACGAAAGGACTTGAGTGCACAGTTTATTATTACGTAGCTGAAAGCAAAGCTGAAGCTAGTATTGTTTTTGTCATGTTTGTCCGTCTGTCCGTCTGTCTGTCTGTCTGTCCGTCTGTCTGTCTGTCCGTGACCACTCTAGCGCCTA
>JAANSN010004924.1:0-13664 GCA_036850665.1 Dicranocentrus wangi | reverse complement strand
CATATTAACTAAAAAAATATCCTAAAGTTACCCATACAAACTGTAAGTAATAATAAACACTAACTAATTGTAAGTTATCTAACTCTATAACCACTTTATTAGATATAACTATATAAAGCTATAGAAGTTAAGGTTAATGATAATAATTTTAATATTCTCCTTTCAAACAAAAAAAAATCATCTACGACCGATATATACATACATAAACACTGAACATCAGCGGTTCCACTTTTGAACGTTCGTATCGTAAATGATAAGATCTTTAAGAATACTAAAAAAAATATAACATAAATTGGCAAAATGTTGATGTAAAGACGGTGTCAATTTTTTGGAGGAAACGGGAACGTTGTTTGTGCATTCTAATTTTTGAGTGTTTTACAAAAATCAGAGGCAACATCGACCATTCATATAAATTGGAAAAAATCTGAAAAGGAAAACTTTGGAGAAAACAAACGACTGGAAAACAAGGTTTAAAAAAAGTAATGCAGAAACTATACAACAGCAGATTATTACGCAAAGAATCTCTTCTCTTCCCGTCTTGTCATCTTTCATAAGTCTTTCATTTCATATATAACCTTTAAAAAAACTACAGAATTTCATGAAAACAAACAAAGTATCTTTGGAAAATTGCATATAGTGTTGATGCTTCACGTTTACACGGAAAATCCATTCTGAATACCAAAAATCAAAGGGATGTTTCGAGAAAAGTTGAACACTCAAAATTGACATAATGCGATAATTATATATTTTATTATTATTTTCAATTTCCACATACTTCCACAATAAAAAAACACTGTTACATACAACAGATTTTAATTTCTTTAACTTCTTAAATGCAGTTTGAACTTGAACAATCTTACAGAGAAGCTTTACTATCTACTGCACTTGCCGTTTTTCAGTTTTTAGAGACGACTCGGGAAAAGGTTAAGAATGTTGAGAAAAACGGTGGTTTCGAATTGTGTTTTCAGTTTCATAGATGCAAAAGTTATATAGTATTCCCATTATCGAATTTCGATGGGATGATATTACAAAATATCTGAGCTCATTCAGTCTGTGTTCATGGATTTATTGTTAAAAATAGTGTTCTTTAAAAAGGAAAATATTACCTCACGTAAATCTATTAAAAACGGGATATAAAATCTTTAAAAAAAACTTTGGTTCATCAAAATGTCCTTCCAGCGACACGTACGTACTGCTTATAAAACTTGAACCAAGGATTAAAGGGTCCAAAGAAAGAACAGTGAAAGCAAGAAAATCTCTCAATCTTTATAATATTTAATAATGACAGCTACTCCAGCATTTGTAACAACTCAGCAGTATACACATACTTTTAGTTATGGTTAAATATTATGATTGGTAGTGCTCATTGCTTTTCCGTTCTTTTTGAAAGGACTGTGAACACAGACTGTTTGTTCACATACTTTTTATTATTATTATTATTATTATTATTATTTTTAATTCTTAAGTAAAAACATTTTTCTATTGATTTAACTGTTATAACCGTTAACAGTAGTGGGGTTTTAAGAAAATACTCAAAAATCATGTTAATCGTTAAGGGATAGTAGTACTGAACTGACAGTAGTGATTTCGGAACAGGTAACAAAAAAAACTTTGCAGTGAAACGGAAAGGTTGACGACGTCGCGTCGTAAAGTGGTGGATTTAGGCATATAGACTTTTTACTATATATTATCATATTATGAATGAAGTCATATTAACCAAATAGTATTGTATTCAATGCAAAAACACGTATTATGTTTTTTAGTTCTTTCATTTATTCGAAATGTTTCACATTTATTCCAATAATGAAATCGCACCAGGCGGAATGGATATTTTGAAGTGAAATAAAAAATACCGAGAGTTTTTAGGGATTTAAAAAAAAGTCGGCTTGCATTGCATTGCCATTTATAATATTTGTTCAAAGGGAAAGTGAAAGTGGTCAGTGTTGGACTTGTTGGGTTGGCTATAGTTAGTAAAGTATAATGTACGCGGTACGTGAGTGAATGTAGATAAGAATTTAGCTAGGGTATACATGACTGCAATTTTGAGGGATGTCACGTATTCCCTAATTTAAATTATCTGTTGAGTGAGGAAGGAAGGAGGGAATGGATGGGGAAAGTTGGATGGAGGGACGTTGACGTTAGTGACGGGACGTGAAGTTCAGAATATATAGTTTTTGAACTTGGGAATTTCTGTGATGATGCTCGATTACAATTTACGCAAACAGTTTAGTGACCAGAAAAGGAGTACATAAAAAAATACAATTTTTAAAACGGAGAAACACACGTACCATTTGCAATTTGGTTTTCCAATGTGACATTATCATGTTACAAAACATCATCACAATTCTACTACACACTACTTATCATTGTATTATAATAATATATCGTTATTCTCTATATTCATGTTGAGTATAATATTCTGCCTGCATTTATTGTCAGGATTGAACGGTAACAGGTATAAAAACGGTTAAGGGATGAAGATGATGTTTATAAACACATTTTTGCCAATAAAATATAATTATTTACGTAAATAACTACATACATACATACATACATACATTAGTGAAAAAAAAGCATTCATGCGTACGACGGGTTTTTCGATGTTGACATTTTCTGTGAGTGATGAGAAATGAAAATGAAAAAAAAATATATAAAAAAGAAATATTGGGTACATCACGCACAGGATTTTTTTAGCGACAGAAAGGACTGGAAAGTGTGGAAATTACTAGCAGAGATGTAATAATTGTTGTGTGTGTAAAGCTGTATTTGATGCGCGAATTTCACAGAAGCTTGACATTATTTTCCAACGGTTGACAGTCTTCAACAAAACATTACAGTCGAGAAAAAAAACACAAAAAATTATTTAAAACTGGACAGACGGAAGGGGACCTGAAATGTGATAGTCTATGTCTTCGTGGCTCTTTAAACAAAATCCGTTGATATTCGTGTTAAAAAAACAATTTGAAATCTTGAGGGCAAAACACATTATAATACTAACTTCTAAAAAAAATATGCTACAGTGTTGTCTAAAAAATATAATCATAATGTATCGTCGTAAACGGACGGATTTAATGTTAAATATGGATTTCATATGCACACGAAATCGAATCTTTCGGTGTAGTTGTGACATGATGATTCCTCTGCTGGATAATGAAAAAGTTTACATGTAGCGTGTAACCAGCTTTGCTAGCATTGCTTGAAGTATAACGACGTGTTCCTTTCCTTTCAGATACCCGCAAAACATAATTTCAATATTGACAAACTTTTGAATTTAAACCCTTTAATTGTCAGTTATCAATACCAGGATTTGTGTAATAACAATAAAATGATTTCCTTTTTCCGAATGCCAGAAGATGTAGAGAGGGGGCAGGACGACGAGCCAGAGTTAAGTCAGGGAATGCAACGTGTATTTTTTAATGATTCGAGTGGCCATTTTTTATTGAGAATTCCGAACTCGGTTGAGTCATGTTTCTTTTAAAAACCGTGTAAACATCTAGTCAGTTGTCCTGATCGACTGCAACTGTTTGGAACGAATTAAATCAATAATAATATGCTGATGAATTGCATGCATCCGCGATCTTCAACTTGTTGAGAAAAGCTAAAGAAAAATATATATATATAAACAGTTACGCATCACTGCTGCATGAAGGCTGAAGTTAATTCTTTGAAATGAACTGGTTTAATGAGCTTTCATATAACTACTCTTCTTCCTTGCTTCTTTAGTAAGTTGCTGACAAGGGGTCATCTTGTCGGTGTGTCGCACTTTAAAATGGTAATATGCATTTATGTTTTAGTTACATAGATAACCCTTGAATTTGCTAGTCCTAACATTCATACTTTGCATAGGTATGCCTCTTTTCGTGCAGTTTTCTAGCGGTGGTCGTGTCCTGCTGTTTTTAGTTACATAGATAACCCTTGAATTTGCTAGTCCTAACATTCATACTTTGCATAGGTATGCCTCTTTTCGTGCAGTTTTCTAGCGGTGGTCGTGTCCTGCCGCTGTGAGAGAAAGTAGGCAGAGTGCGATTCTAATTGAATAGGCTCTGGTTTTTTTTTATATAGGAGTGCTGGAAATGTCAGAAAATGGCACAGTTTTACTTTGAATTCGTATGCATTTTCACATACGAACGAACACAATTTGTATAGCAAAAGCATTTTATTGCTTGCATATACGCACTTTTCCAAAGAATCAATGCAATCATTACATCGCGGAATTTTAAGTTAATATAGGAAAACATATACTGTTATAGAATACGCTGTAATTGACCTGTAACATAAGTGTTAATTAGTTGGTATATTGGTGAATGAATCATTGCTATGCGAAATGCATAATTTTAGCCAGTCTAATAATTGTAAGTATACTATTGAACCATCATCATAAAACGGTTCTTGTACACCGCTTTTTCTGTTCAAATTCCAATCCTGTGAAAATGCAAAAATTAAAAACGCTGCTTGTGTTTAGTAATGCACACACAAGTACACAAGCAAAAGCTTACGGTCAAAATATGCTAATGAAAGTTATTATTATTATTATAAATACAACATATATTTAATAATTAGCCGGGAGGTCGTTGGTCCGTTTGTTGATGCATTTACTTAGGTTTACATCATTGATCAGCATTGATGATGAATCATTATTATTGTATAAAACCAGCTTAGGAATAATTGCTAAACAAAGAAAAAAATGTAGACGTATTTCTAGCAACTAATCACACAGAAAATTCAGTTTATAAGGCATGTATCCGCAGCACAAATATTATGATGCTGAATGCTGTATGCGATTGCTAATTTCAGTTTCACCATCAAAAAGAAAATCTGCTAGAATGGTAGACGTAATATGTCGTGTACTGTGTTTTTCCTAGATGGTATTACTCGGTACAATTAATTATTCGTTCAATTTAATTGAACTTTTCAGCAAAAATATGTTATATACTACAAGAGAAAATCTAGTTTATAACGTACAACAATATTAAATGTAGATTTAAGGCACATAATTCAGAACAACTAAAATACTAAAAAAATTGAGGGCGGTCACAGAGTAGGTTTACAACAAAGTCCGATTTTAAACAACGTTTTAAATGATTTCAAATTATGTTTAACTACATAACTACATAAAAACACAAATCAATTTGAAGTTAGGCCTCTTACAGTTTCATTAAATCGGTGAGAAAAGTTAAAGCAAATATTTTTGACAAAATAAGGGTACACTTTTATCCTTTTTCTTCAAAATTTTCTTTTACCCCGTCACCGTAGCCCAAACTAATTAATAATAATAATTATTATTATTATACGCATGCACGCGATGATGGTTTATAAGTTCGTAAGGTCTGATATTTGTAAGATATGTGGTGTTTGAATTATATAAAGCCAACTGAGAAAAAGTCTATCTTCGAATGCTGATATTAAACATTCATCTGACAACTTTTATCATACAACATACTTCTATCAATTTATAATTTTCTGATCTCATTGATTGAAATTATTAAATGTATTTTTAGTTTTCTTTGTTTTTTTGGTTAACAGAAAATATAAGATAATATAATTTATAAAATTCATAGACCTAAAAGTAATTTTTTCTACAATTAACTAAAAATAACTATGTTGATGTTTAAACAATTTGAATGTACATTTTTGCATACATCGCATCGCGTAGCTAATTTTATGACAAAAGAGAGAATGTATGAATTTTACGAGACTCACGGTTGATTTTTATGATTCGCCCAAAGAATTTGGATTATGAAAAATTTACTTAATTTTAAAATGTCTGAGAAAACTCTATTGGTTTTTTTTGCCAGCTCTCTCAAAAAATTGCACGTATAACTCTGGCTGTAAAAAAAGTCAGATTTTCGGTTTTTGTTTTTAAGGAAATTAATGCAAGTAGTCTTTGTGTGTATCAGTCAGGCGTAACAAATTAGTCGACATGCATAGATTCGCAAGGATATATTCTTGTTGATAAAATTTAAAACAGTATATAATTGAAGAGTTGTAGAATACTAAAAAAAGGAATATAATCTGAAATTTCTGAATCTGAGAGAGCAACGTTCATCGACGACATGCACTATTTGCATATTCATAAATTTGGCTACATAGTAAAATTTAATAAAAAAAACTTAAGTGTATTAGTATTAGTAAACTAGATAGATATCAATCGAGTAGAGATAAGTTGAGTGTGGTGTTGTGATTGTGATATCGACATAAAATATTAAATATACTAAATATATTAGTATGGTTAAACCTGTATTGGATCATACAGAACAGAGCCAGTGGTTCCATACGTTAATCTATACATACTTGTATATATGGAAAAATTTGATCTAAATATTACTACATAATATAGTAACTTTAATTAACTACAACATACTGTATATTATTATAATAATAAGACTATATGGTGAAATCTTTATGACAGCACATCCTCATACCATTCTATTTATTATAAATATACACAAGATCTAAAGTAATATATAAATATATATATGTAACAGTGTAATAAGATGGTAAATGATATTATTAACAAAAAGTAAAATCTGATAATTGATTTTTAAATATATTTGTTTGTATGTATAATGTGAAACTGAAATGAACGAGAAAAACTGTGATGTTTCTCCATTTATTTATTGCATTGATGATCTTGAATCAGAAATCATGAAAAACTGAAATGAAATGATGACCAACTTTAAATCATATATAATGAAATGCATAAAATGAAAATATTCCATAAAACTTACATGGGGTTCATGCTTCCATCCATACTAAACGCCAACATATACCCATTATGTCTCTAGACTTTTGATTACGATTTTTCAGTATACTAGACGTTCCGCATTCATGTGGCAATAATATGGAATCGGAGGAGAAGAGCAAGCGTGAAAAATGCTTTGTGTTGCACCAAAAGTTATGCAATGTCGCTGGTAGTTTAATTTACCACGAACGGACTTTATTGGCAATTAGTAGAATAGTTTACACAGGATATACATATCAAATGACGGAAATTATTTATTTTATTATCTGTGCGCATTACTAATCCTAAGATTTTTATAATCATAAATCGCTCACACTTATTATGCTTCGACAATTTAAAAACATTCATTTTTCATCCCATGTCGGCACGAGGCAAAATTAAATTAGACGGCATGTTCACTTATTATCATTTCCATACTAATAGAAATACCACGGGCTGTAACATTTTTAGCTTATCACAAAATATTGGTATCAGTGTGACGTATATATGTAGCTGGCATTGAACATAGGTTGATAAGGTTGACAACATACAGACAGAACACACTTGTTAATATTTGTAAAGATGCATGTGGGCAATGTGAGTATAGGGGTTTTTAGCAGTTGCACATTGACATTCATTACATATACACAATCCACACACATGCATCATCCAAAATGTTACAACGCTTACTCGTAACTACTATATATAGTACACTTCTTCATCAAGCGCCACTTCTCGAATAACTACGACGTAATTAATTTAATAAAGTGGACTAACTGTTTACGTATAAATCTTCAATCAGTCAAAATAACTTACTGCACCAGCACACAAATTGAAACCACGAGAGAATTTAACATTGGCGTTACTTAATCTTTCAACATTAGCTCGAATTTGAATTTTTTTTGTAGTCAAATCTCATGAAAAATTATACTCAAAATCGCCAACAGTTGTTACATACAGGCACAATAATTATATTATAAAGTAAAAAAACACATTGTAGTTAGATTAATGAAATGTAATATACCGTTATGAAATTCTACTTGCATATATGCACCAATCACAATGTTGGAAACCAATTACTGTGATTCCGTATATCAAGCAAATGATACAATAATATCTTCCCGGAACTCTAAGTATATATTTATGATGTATAACGATTGTAATATACTCCAAGGCTAAATAATATTATTATGCGCATACATACTCAAAACCAGTCATTTGTTGATTTAGAAGCAATAAAACTAAATAATATATGTTATACAGTACTGCTGACAGGAGTCTTAGATACTTCACTGCCGCTGACGAATACACTATTCATGTGATGAACTGTGGAACTGAATTTTACGCTGCTAACGGAATGCTTACATATATATTTCTGCAAAAATCAATTTGACGATTTTGAAATATCTAAAAGTTTGGAGATTTCCTCTACAATAAGATAATCTGTTCATCTGTTCATTACTTTTTTACGTTAGTGGCTGAGAATGAATATAATCAAGGGGTTTTCATTATCTATTGCAATGGATATAAGCTCCTTGAATATAAAGACTATAAAGGATGGCAAATGCGCTATTTGGTGAACTTTGTTCCTACAACAGAATTTACGTGGACGTTTTCTTTAACTACTTTTATTACCGAATTTTAATCGTGTATTCCGTAACAGTGTAAATTTCTCCACAAAAAGGGAATTTATAAAGTCTATTCGCCAGACAAACAGTCAAGTAGAATTCATTGAGATAAACTATGCTATCGTATTTTGCTTTGTTAAACGTTCGAACATCGGACTACTGCGGACAACCTAAAACGCTATATGTTACAATAATTATAATTTTTGTGCGTCTAACACATATCTAGATCAATTGCTGGTAGAATCTGCACCTCCAATGCCGCTACTTGACAGTTCATGGTGCTGTGTACTCAAATTAACATTATCAAAGTCGTCTTGTATATCGTCTTCAGCTGCTGAGGTTGACGTTACCACTAAATCGTTTTCAGACACCCCCAAATCCTCCACTATCAACTGGTTTGTTTCAAACTCCTTGCCAACTCCTTCGTCTTCAAACCCTACAAGATCTGATTCAGTAGATGCATGTGGAAAAGAAAAATTAGGGCTAGTTGAATCCACTTGAAGGTTCATCTCATTCATGAAATCTCCATCTACACGCACAGGTCCTGATGGAAGCGAATCACCGGGTAAATAACTGCCACGTGTATCAGCTATAATACACATACAGACTTGATCCACATATCCTTCCATTTTAAACATTAAGTTTACATGGTTTTCAGATTCACAAACCTGCGAATGACGATGCAGAAATGGTATTAAAGCTGTTAAGATCAGGCAAGGGTCGATTGCACTTTGAAGGCATGTTACAACTCATTCCTTTGTAAACAAAAGATATGTTGATATAGGTCCAAATATTCAGCAACAGTTTAGCAGTTTATGGTTCATAGCAATTTCTACTATGTCTTCGTCCAAGATAAGGGACATCGTTAAAATCTAATTAAACAAACCTTGTTTCTCGTAGAAAAGTACGTAAGCATAGGAGTATTCACTATCAGCAGGGGCTCGCTGTGTAATGGTACAATCATTGAAGTAATGCCATTGAGTAGTAACTGGATTTTTTGCAAAGGCTGTGTAATGGCCAGAATTCGCCCCTAAAATGTTCAACAAGGTAACAGTAATACATATAAGTACCTAAGATGTGGTTACAACTTAAATCGTTATTTAATCTATCTTAATATATTTAATCTAGTTATTAAATTTATCGTTTAATCCTTACCTCCAAAATGGCACACACACGAATAGAGATTGTATTTTCCCAGATTAGAACCAAATCCTTCCGTTACATATGCACTAACATCAAGATCATTAATAGGAAAGGTCAGTCTGTTATCTAGCTTGTTGCTTGTGTGGTCTATAAAGACGAATCTACACAAAAAACACAAAACGCCAGTAAGGATTATCTGATTCTGACAAGTGCGTTCAATTCGCTATTCATACATATATCCTATTCATGTTTTACCTTTTCAGATAAACTATTAAATAGTCTGGAAACTTGCAAATGGATAATGTCTTCGTAGCACTTTGATGCTTATTACACCTTGGACAAAACCACGGATTTTGTTCATCCAAATGTTCACTGAAAGTGAACAAAATATGGATATATTATTCGGATCAATGTACAAAAACATGCATGCATCACCAGTTCTTGAATCCTTCTTACGTTTCAGAAAATGTTCGTAAGCAATCGTGAATATCAATGGTCGGCTCTTCATTTCTCGATAGTCTTTGCGATGTAAGCTCATTGTAAAAAGCCATATCAGCAGGTTGCAGGGCTGATACACGCTCGGCGGTCAGATCTGTGTATGAGATCAAAATACTGTTACATGAATTCAATGAGATCATTCCTTCCCTTGGTATCTCACAGCCGTTACATCGTGATGAAAATACACACTGGCCGCACGTTTTCCCCTGAATTTTAAAATAAAAAGTTGAATTACAGATACTTCAAATCACGTCTAGCTTCTATCTAATTATTGTATCTTACTGACACATACATCAGATTTGACGCTTAATAATCTGTGGTTGGCTTCTGGAATTGGATTTATACTCTCAAGATATTCTACCAGGTCGAACGCATTCATATATGACGGAACACGAAGCAGCCAAGGATGACCAAACAGGCCTGAATTCCTGGGCGAGTTATTGTTAGCGTCAGTATCAGGCTCATTTCGA
Source organism: Dicranocentrus wangi (assembly GCA_036850665.1). NCBI lineage: Eukaryota > Metazoa > Arthropoda > Collembola > Entomobryomorpha > Entomobryidae > Dicranocentrus > Dicranocentrus wangi. The sequence continues at coordinate 3,204 of JAANSN010004924.1, read as the reverse complement.
AATATGACAGGTATTGTAATATACTCTAGGGGGGATGAGGACGCTGTCGACCCTTCCAGTGAAATAAAAGCTATCTTGCATTCAACAGTGAGTAAACAAACCGCACACTTCACATAGTCCTTCGTTTTGTCAGCTACAGCTTCATCAGATGTTTTGAAATGTTCCACGGATTTCTAAATGTCAATTATATTAGCTTTATGCATTTACAAAGTAAAAGTAAACCATATGCATCTAAGCCACATTTAATTTTTAGCACTTACTAATAGGCAAGCTTCACAAAGAATGCAGGAACAACCTCGGTGCTGTTTTAATTCACTTTTGGAAAAATCCTCTAGGCATATATTGCACTGAAATTTATTAAAGTTTTCGTTTTCTGGCTGCTCTGGGGAATCACTGGAACTGCTGACACTTTGTCCAAATATAGACGATGAGTCATAAACACCACCTCCCTTCGGAGTCCCAAAGTGGGAAGTTGAGCTTGTGGAAACATCCGCAGAAACTTGAATACTCGCGGATTCGTCTGTTTCCCAATCTTCGTGCAACTTGGTTTTCGTTACAGTCTAAAAATATTCCAAGATGCATGCACAAAAGGGAGGGAGGTTTACCGGTAAAATTACAAAGGACCGTGGTTACTTAAAAATACTTACTGAACCAGAAGAAACTTCTGCGCCACGGTAGGATTTGAATGAAGACGCGGTCAAATGGGCACCGTGTCCGTATTTATCATCAAAATTGTCGTTCAGTTCGTACACGTATATGTTCCTAGGATTTGTACTTAGATTGCGTAATTGTAATTTTTCATTCTGTAAATTGCAGGAAACAACATTTTAATTAGATGGGAACAATATGAAATGGTGAAACATTACACGGCACAGTCTTACCAAGACTCGGACCACTCGGTGATTGCCAATTTCAGCGGCAGCGTACTTTGCATGTTCATTGGAAACTGAAGGTTCCATTTTTCTTACAACTTCCTGGATTAACTTATCTACAGTGCCCATTACGTGAAGAGTGAGCTCTGTCTTCGATACGCTGCGGTCCTTCATGCTTATAAAGGTTACATCTAAGCGTAAACAAAATGTATAATATGTGAAATAGAGCCTGTGTCAAGGATGAATGTCTTCATAGACCAGGAAAAACGTTGTTATTAAACACTCACTCAAATGTTTTTCCATTACTCTGGGAATAGGGAGACTAAGGTACATAAAAGGTTCATATGTTTCCGAGGCTTTTCCACATTCTGAACAAGTAACCTAAAAGATACAGTATATCGTGGTTGTGAGTGACGTGAACGCGAGGGATTACAACATTGTAAACCCTTTACGAAATAATACAGACACGCCATATTATGTAATGATAAAATAGAAAGAAATCAGTACTTACAGAACTTTTAAACATTCCCTGAAACGTGGACGCGATAACTGTATTGTTTTCCCGCATATAGTTATTCCAGTACAGTTGGGCTTTTTGAACTGGACTTAGCTCTGGGTTACTTCTTTCAATATCATTTCCACTGCGTTCTGCTTCATTTTCGACTCCTACGTTAATAGTACAATCAACTGCTTCGTTAGATGCTGAAACTCCAGACTCCTGCTTAGCACTCTTTCGCTTTACAACTTCACAATTTTGGTCGTTGTAGGTATTTACACATTCGGTAACACATGCTGTATTATTTCCTAATTTAGACTTTTTAGAAACTGCATTTGAAGCCTGATCTTCATTTGTGTCCGGTTGAGCCGACGAAGCATAATTTTTACTAGTACTAACGACTGACTGATCTGCTGTGTCTGGTTTAGCAAGTGTGCAGTCTTCAATATAGCTTTCAGTAACAGATGAATCGGCGACAGATGACTTGTCAACTTTTTGTTTAGATTTTAGTTCTTCATGTAGCATGTCCAGTAATACTGCCAGGAATTCTTGACAATCGTGCTAGAAAAACATTGTAAAATTGTAATTTGTAACTGAATTTAGTAACTTTATTATGGCAACATGGCAATATTGGAGCCTTACTTGTCTGCAATCTTTGAACTGTGCATACTTGTTGCCCAATACTAGCTTGAAGTCATGTAAAGAAATAGCACCTGTATTTCCAAACCAGGCATGCTTCATTAAGGAATGAAACTGATATATCAAGGAAGTCGAAGTCTTCTCAAATGAATCACTGCAAATATTAACAGACAGATTCAATGTCTTGCCATCCATGTAATGTAAGCATACAAACCACATTACGTCACATTTAGCAAGTTTAAGTTTACTTGTGTACCTTCCAACAAAGAACATTGCCAAAGGCGACGTATGTAACAGACACTGCAAACCGGAATTCATAAAGCAGGTATTTCCTATATTATTGAGCCCTACATCACCCGGCACTCGTGATGTATTTCTAGTCTCCGTTGAGTTGGAATTCCAATACACTGACATCGGGGACGCAGGCCTATCCATAATCCCGTGTAAACCGTTTTGTATATTTCCATATGCCTGGTTTCCACCATAAGCTACAATAAATAAATAAAAAATCATTATTAAACATGAAAAACAACCAAGCCATTAATTGTAGATGTAGATTAACATACCACTTCCAATATGCACTGACGGACCAGCTGGAAGAGGGATAGCAGTTTTGTAATCCGCCATAAGTGGACTATCCCCAGATCCTCCTAGATCACCTTCAGCAATGGGCTCAAACTCGGTTAAAGTCTGTATACAGTCAATTTGAATACCCTCAGTCTCTTCCTCGCCCATGTCCACGTCAATAGATCCATCTTCAAAACCAGCATCCTCTGAGCCATCTGAACCAAACGATGTTGCAGAGGATGGCATAACCGACCCATGGTCCCCTAATTCTTTAATCTTTGATGGGTCTCCAGTTTGCTGTTGCACTTGTCCCAAACTCAATGCAGTACTTTCTTTCGGATGCGGAGATGACCACAGCGTCATTTTAATGTTACAAATATATAACCAATATACTGATAAAACGATTGCAATTCAGGCTGCGCTGCACCCGATATCTGAGGTAGGAAGTAGAAGTCACAACTCAGCAGTCAGCAGGCAGGCGGCAGAATTACTTCACTAAATAACTACAACTGGAGCAGCCATTGCTCCAAAGGGAAATGCAATTCTTTTTGTTCCCTTGACACGGCAACAGCAGGCAATGTAGGTTCTCATGATTTCAAATTTTCTGTTCTTTCTTGCTGTTTACATTTA
>JAANSN010004923.1:0-13671 GCA_036850665.1 Dicranocentrus wangi | reverse complement strand
CAGCGACCCCCTTCCACTCCCACCGTTGCTGTTGTTCGTGGTGGAGGACCACATTCTTCCCCGACTGAAGGGACTCGAAGAAGTCTCCCCACCAATCCCTCCATCTCGACTCCCTCCAGCACCGTTCGCCATGAAGCTATCCGGGATTTTGAACCCGTCTGAAATTCCATTTCCAGCAAAAGGCTGATTCATGGACGACCTTCCAAACCCAAAGTTGCTCTCCGGAGGACTTCCCATTCCCGTGGAATAAGCGAACGGAGATGGACCTCCACCACCACCAACGGACATGGTCGACTGGCTCATTGAGGATATTGATGACGACTGCCCTTGAATGTGCGCCAGGATCTCGTCCGCCTGCGGCATGTGCTGCTCAATCGCCCCCGACGACTTTCCCGAACGCACCCTTTCAAACCCGTTGACAATCTCTTCGATCCGCTCCTCCTGCTGAATGATCTTCATCTGGGAGGCCAGAATGGCGTCCTCCTTGTCCTTCACCTTCCGCTCCACCTCGTGCAACTCGTGCTTCAGCCCCTGCAGGAACTTTTCCGTGTCCCCTTTTGCATTTTCGAGCTCAATCCCGAGCCGCTTGCTCTCCTCGCGGTAGTTGACGTACTCCTTTTGCATCGAGTCCACGTCCTCCGCCATGTAGTCCAGCAGCTTCGCCAGCGGATTCGCACTTCGAGCGCAGAGCTGAATCAGATTCTTCATTTTCTCAATTTCCGCCAGGCTCAGCTCCTTCAGCTTCTTCTCGATTGGGGCATGCTCCCCTCCTCCTCCTCCAACACCCTCCCCCCTTTTGTCTTCGAGCTCCTTCTGTGTTTCCAGAATCTGGTTGACGAGAAGACCTCGCTGATCCGCAGGAAGAATGTTGTCCAGAAGCTCTAAACCACCACCACCTCCTGCCACCGCCACCATTGGACAATGTGAGTTCTGGAGTTTCGTCCAGGTCCGAGAGTCCAGGATGTTTGGATGCGGGAATGGTCACTTCCCGTACCACATAATTGTCGTCATCGGGATCCTCCGAGTCGTCCATGATCACGTGCGCCACTTTACCTGTCGTCGGACTGGAAAATAATAAATATTAAAAATTCATTCTAAATTTACATTCTTCTTCAAAATGTCTAAATTTTAATACCGGTAAGGTTCCACCTCCTCCTTCAACATGGAACTTTTGGGTCGGGGTGGTGCCCTCCTGGCACTGGGTGGCCTCGCGCTGCCCATTCTCCCGCCGGAAGCAGTGCCAGTGCCAGTGTCCGGTCTCGGCCGACTTTGTCCCGTGGGTGGTCTCACCTCCCCAATTGTCGTTCCAGGTGGCGTTGGTCCTCCTCCTACTTTCCCCTCCGCAGACGGCTCCCTGCTCAAGCTCCTCCCCCCGTGCCCTTGTGACGACGCAGAGGATCTTGTCGATGATGAAGGTACAGCCCTCATTGGTCCTCCTCCTGCGCTGGGAGAAGGCGTCGTGGTCAACGAGTGGGGTCCCGGCGGAGTTGGGGTTGTCAGTCCCATCATGGGAGAGCGGATCGGGGTCATCGGGGCGGCGATTTGCAATTGGGGTGATTTAATTGGTAGCATGTTGTCAGCCGGGTTCATGATGGTGGCGTTGACAGCATCAGCGTCCGTCATAATTGGCGTTTTTGGAGGAGGCAAAGTTTGCATATTAGGTTTGATTAGATTGGATAGATTATCGAGGAGGAGCTCTGGCGGCTCCAGCGAGTTGTTATTCTCATTGTCATCATGCGAGAGAGGAGGAGGAGGAGTAGAATCCATGTCCACTTTTTTGTTAGTAGTTTAGTTTTTTTTAAAGTACAATTTACACAAGGCAGGCAGGCAGGCATGCATAAAATGAGAGAAAAGGAATGAAATTACAAGCTCTAAAATTAACTACACTAGTTAATAATGCGAATCAGAATTTAAGGTTTATTTTTTACCTTCTTCAGGAGGGATACTATCCCCATTCGCCTCTTGCGCCGCAGCAGGTACAACCGGAGAGGGCTCCTTTCTGACCACCGACACCGACGACGGTGGCCTTTTGGGTTTCTCTTCGGGAACTTCTGGTTCCTCCATGACGTCACTATCAGGCACAGGAGGCACCGGTTCGAGTGGCTTCTCCGCTTCAGCCTTTCCAGTTTTCACTTTCGAACCTGACCCAGGAGCGGACGTTCCAGGCGACCTGGTTCCACAATCATGCACCACATGGGCAAAATAGAAAGCATTTAAATATCGTAAAAAAATTGCAACTTAAAAAACTTTTAAAATTTTATTCTTGTTACTTTTCTCCAACTTTCCCCTGTTTTGCGGCAGGTTTCTTGCTCGGCGAAATGTCCCTACTGCCTCGCTTAGTCGCAGCACCAGCTTTCTCCTTCTCGGTGGGTTTAGCCGGACCCCTCTTATTCGCCTCTGTTTTGGTAGCGCCAGCTTTACTACTTCCCTTGGAGGGACCTGCTCCACCCTTTTTCCGCGCACTCCCCTTCCCACCTCCACCACCTTCCTCTTGCTGATGGGCTTCAATCGCTTTGGCAAGGGATTGGAGTAGGGCGTTTGTCCTTTCCGGCTCCAGCCCTGCCAGCACTTTGGACACCTTGAGGGGAACCTCTTCCCCCGTTTTATCCTCTGCAAAAAATGAGAAATGGCAAAAAAATGCCCAATAATATAAAAATCAGTTAATTAATTATCTTACTAATTGCTTGGATGGCCTTTTGCATAAAAGCCGCTTTCCCTATCCCGACTTGTGATACTGGAGGCGTCCAACTCCACCGGGGAAAACACCCCACCCATGAATCCCGTGCTGTCAATCACATTGTGAATGATGTCGTGGAGGAAGCGGAACGGGGGTCTCGACAAATTCTTTTCCGTGAGGGGCGGCTTCTTCACGAAACGACCCAACTCCTCCTGAGTCCTCTTCACCGATTTTGCCAATTCCCCATCTCCCATTTTCCCTTAAAGTTTTTCTTAAAATCTTAAAAAAATCTCTTAAATTCCTTTAAAAAAAAGTTAAATATTACATCGCAGTAGAACCTAATAAAAGTGTATTGATTGGTTTGGGATTTTTTTTATGCAGATATTCATATTTTGCTGATTCCAGAGAGTGCTACTCAATCAAGAACTAAGCTGTGCACATATAATATATTAAAGTAGCAGAAGAGGGGAAATAGTGGAATGTATGGAGTATATGGATGGAGTGTGTGTGAAAATAAAGCATATTATTATGCATGTTTCTATTCCCGACTCCCGTCCCCGTCTCCTGGAGACAAAGATGACAAAACAAACCAACAAGTTCCATTTCCATGTAATATGTAGCTGGGCTGGTGGAGTGGAGGGTAGTATACGGCTTACGGCATGCTGGATGCTGGAGGGTATTATTATATTATGGAGATATGATGGGATTTTATATCATATTTTACCAGTCGGCATTGTAAAAAAATATGACCTGATCATATGTCAAAGGTCAAAGAGTCATAGTGAGTAAACCCTCCCTACATAATATTATTATATAAATTAGCAATTATGATTAAAAACAAATTTATTACTTCTCACAATCAGTTTAAATACGTTTTTATCCAGTAAGCTTCAACTCCTTTATTTCGCTCTCGGCAAACATGTTTTTCCATGAAAAACGCCTGTAATTATAATAATGACACTTTTAACAGCAAGTATTTTAATTAAAAAATAAATATGAACTTTTTTCTATATTATATATTTTATGCCAAAGTTTCATTTGCAATTTAAGCTGCTCACAACCTAACTAAACTATTAAACTAAAACGTATTAAACTAAAACTAAACCTAACAAATTTCAAAATGTTTCTTCTTGCTGCTCATTATTATTCCCTCCTTCTTGGAGGAATTGGGAGAGCCAGTCAGTCTCCGTCTCTGTCTTCATCATCAGTTGTGGTGAAGAATCCCTGATGCTGGCGACATAATCCCCACCGCCCCCACCACCATCACCATCCCCATCGTCAGTAGCATTATAATTTACTTCCTCCTTGATAAAATGAGAGTTTAACAAATGCTGGTCGTACAGGGTTGACGAGTTGGTGTTGAACTCGCACCGCTCACAACTGAAGAAACTTCTACTCGCCGACGACGACGACGAAGACTCCACAATTCTTATCAACTTTGGGGGATCCCGTGCAGGTGGTGGTGGAGATTCCTCCTCCTTTTTCTGTCTTTTCCTTGTCTTTCCAGCAGTGGAACCCTTCGGGACCTGCTTTCTTGTTGTTTTAGCCTGTTTTGTTGAGGCGACTGGATTATTATTATTGGATCCTGACGAACCCTCCGGCTCGGGAACTAGACCTGCTGCCACCGCCTCCCGATACTCCTTGCAAAACTTTTTCTGGTGGGCGGCGAGGTTATAGCTATTTGTCAGCTTCTTGCCGCAGTAGGAGCACTCGACGCTCTTCTGAGTGTGCTTGGAGGCCGTGTGCGCCGACCTTCCCGAATACGTGCTGAACACGGCCTCGCAAAAGCGACACTTGATCTTGACCGCGTCGGCGTGCTCCTCCTTCATGTGCTTGATCTGGTGCTTGCGGTGGGCGAGCTTGGCCCCGCACAGCTTGCACTCCAGCAGCTCCCGATTCCCGGAATGAATGGTTTCCCGGTGGAGGGCCAGCCCGCGCTTGTGGAAAAACTCGGAGGGGCACTGGTCGCACTTGAAGGCCCGGACTCGGGCGGGATTCCCCTCCGGGTCGGTTCCCGGGTGCATGAGCTTCCGGTGCTGGAACAACTGGCCGGTCGTGTAATACACAATGTTGCAGGGGGCGCAGGTGTAGGACTCGATCCCCAGCTGGGTCAGGTGGTTCAGTTTGATGTGGTGGATGATTAGGGTGCGCGTCCCGACCTCTCCGCAAAGGGCGCAGGAGTAGTCGCCGGCAGCAGCAGCAATGGCGCCATTATTGCCATGTTCAACTGGGAGGATGGAGTCGGCAATGATGTGGTCGTACTCGTGCTTGAAGAGCGTGCAGGAGCTGTCGGTGACAAAGTCGCAGCGGTTGCAGGGGAGGCGGGTGTTGGGGTGCTTGAGGCGAATGTGGTTGACCCGGGAGGCTTGGTTGGTGAGCACGTGTTTGCAGATGGGGCAGGGGAACCTGAAAGATGGAGGAGGAGGAGGTGGTGGGGGAGGAGGGGCATCTGCATCGGCATATTTATTGAGATCCACGGAATTCTGGTTATTCTTGCCACTTGCTTTAATGGTTTTTGGCCTACCCCTTCTTGATTTCCGGGTAGACTCATCCTCATCATCGTCAATGGCAGTGGAGTTCCATCTTCCTTTGAGATAACTAAAATTTAAAAAAATGCAATAAAAATGAAGTCATATTAAATTAACACTTGGTAAGTTGTATTAATTAAGTCTTCTCCATTTATATACCTTGTGGATGGACGTGTTTTCCTTTGGCGCACACTGTTTTCCTGGTTTCCTGGAATGTACAACGGGTCTTCATCTCCTCCACCTCCAGTAGTATCGCTATCATCATCAGTCTCCTCCTCATCGCTGACTACTTCACGTTCTTCTGACTCCATGAGGGGTTCTTCATCTTCTTGTTCCTCATCGTCATCACCAATGTCAACGTCAACGTTGTTAAATCCATCATGTATGTCTTCAGTTGTTTGGGCCAGTCTGACAACTCTCGAGGAACCTGCAATTCATGCAAATATTTAAAATATAATAATATCCCCCCGTATTTCTCAACCATTTATTTGATTGATTAACTTTTTTATTTTCTATTTTTAAAAAAATCATAATTTATGGTTTTATTTTAAACGTACCAAGGAAATAGCCCCGGATAATGTGACTAGTAGTAGGATTAGTATATTCGTGCTGGAAATCCCTCCTCCTCCTGGAATCATCATCATCCCTCATCATCAAGCTCTTCTCCAACTGCCCCCTCAACCCAGCCCCAACCGCCTCAATCTTCATTTGCAACTTGAGGACGTCCCGGTGGAGCCTGTAGGCGGCTCCAACACGCTCACAGCACTCCTCACAAAGGGAACACCAGCTTCCCGGGTCCAGTCCGCCGGAGGTGGACAGCAGCCTGGCGCACTCCTGGCTCGGGTAGTGGAGCAGATGTCGAAGGAGGAATATGGACGACATGTTCCTCCTCAACGAGAGAGGCTCGTCGTCGAGCTCCTCCCCCTCCTTCTGGACTACTCCATGACTGGCACTGGAGGACGCCTCCAGCATTTGGGTTGAGACAGATGAGACAAGGCTCATGTTCGATAGGGGGGTCACTATGTTCCAGGTCAAGTTCACGTTCCTCCGCTTCCCATTTAATATTAAGTTCTTGTCCAGCACAGTCGAGAAAGAGGGGTGGGGGTGCTGCTGGTGTCGATGATGATAACTTTTGTTGTGCGGAGAATGACTCCTCCATGATGATGAGTTCCTCCAAAAGCTACAAAACACCAACTGGAAATTCACTGGAGATTTTTATTTAACAAAAAAAATTATTAAAAAAAATGATATGACTTCATTTCATCTCTACTCCATCCTAAAAAACTGTCTGCCGAGAAGACAGCTGACATAAAATAAATGGTCTATTGTTTTGAGATTTTTAAACACAGAGTAGCAGAGACTGGCTCGCGGTACGGTCCGGGGCAAAGTGAAAAAGTGAGGTTACATAATTTAATTAAGCGTGAGTTGTTCCTCTGCCTGTCTCCCTTTTTCGAACATAATGAAAATGAATAAATGTTTGCTTAGGAAATACTTTCTAATTTAGTTATGCAAATTTTGCAAATTTAAAATTTTGAAAAATCCAAAAATGTATTTTTTTTGTATAATTTTCATTGCAATTGACTTTTTTTTTTATTAAATATCAAGCCTGATCATAAATTTAATATCACACGAAATATGGGAGACAATTTTGGTAAATTGGAATAATAAAATATGTGTAATAATAATACATGTTTTCTGTTTAAAATCCGTTGGAATCAAAATGTTGCACGGGTTCATAACTTGTTTTTAGCGGCCCCATCCCGGAGTTGGGACTGGTCGTGGTGGCACTGGCACTGGAGCCGGATTAACCCCCCATCCTCCTCCGTGTCCGTACACATTTGGGTCTACCATCCCAGGTCGAACTGGAGCGACGACTGGCTCGGGAGTGTACATCGGATTGCCCCATCCGCCGTTGTAGTAGGAGGGGTAGGGGTTTGGAAGGCCGGGTCGTGGAACCACTGCTGGTTGAACTGGAACCACTGACTGCCCCCACCCTCCATTGTAATAAGATGGGAAGACGGGTTGTGGCTGAGGTTGCTGGTACTGGTAGACCGCTCCTGGCGTCTGCTGGTATGCCCCTGTGGCAGCCGCTCCAGTCACGCCGACTGCCGCTGCCGTGTTGCTGAACTTGGAGGAGCTCCCCGTGTCCTTGGAAAGGTTGAGCCCGACGTTGAGCTTGTTGTGGTCCTCCTTCTCCCCAGTTTGGCTGACCAGCTGTCCTACTCCTGCCGCGCTGGCCCCACTGTAGCCTCCACTGACTCCGGGAACAACTGCATAGTTGACATCCGCCTTGGCTAAAAAAATAAAAAAGTGATACAAACCAAATTATTATTTAAAATAGAATCCCAGTTAAAAATTACTAAATGGTTGTCTAATTGGGGAATATTTTGAAATTGGAGGAGGAGACTTGAGGAGACTTACTTTGGTAGACCGCTACCAAAAGGAGGAGGAGCAACTTGTGCATTCTGATTCTGAAAATCTCGTATTGCCTCTTGTCAGAAAAATGATAAAAAGAAAACTGACTTTTGATTGCTGTAAGGTGGAAGAGTTTGGAGGTGGAAGTGATAGTCTTGAAAATTCCACGGGCCTTTTTATACCCAATTTTCTGCGAGTGACTGCATTTAACAGTAAACTAGAAAAACCTAGTCTATTCTGAAGTAAATGCTTATTTATGATAATATGTATAAAAAAAAGTAGGTAGGTAGGTACGGTCGTGTGTTTTTTATTCATAAAAAGTGAAGATCCTCAATCCTCACCGTTAGTTTTTTCAACGAAAACAAAAAAAAAAAAGTTTCACTTTCCCTTTCGTCCTTGACCGCTGTTTAGCTAAAACTTTATATTACTGGATCGGTAGTTCGGTCGGTCGGTAGTAGTGTAGTGTAGGTAAGCTGGATAAGTGAAAGTGGAGTGGTGGAGGTTGAGTTGAGGTACTTACTTACTACTTTTAAACCGTTATAATATATCATATTATTGTGAAGTGATGAACAAACAAAAACAAGTACCCATAAGTACCCTTGTCCAGGAACAAGGCCGATTTTAACAATACCTTCATTTCATAGCCACAGTCACGAGACAAGTCACATATTATGGAGAAGCAGAGAGAGAGAGAGAGAGGTACTTTTTTTAGTCAGTCAGACCAGCCATAAAAGAGGCATTGCATTGCAATAATGATGGCATTCGATTCCATTCTTCCACACCACATAATTATGCACATTCTTCTTCTTCCTACTTTGTAGCCAGAGATCTGATTGAAGGGATCATTCATTCACGGAAAAGAGGAAGTAGGGACTACTCCACACCACACTCCACTCCACAATAAAAACATGTCTTGGTTCTTGGTTCACTGACCGGTGAACCAGCTTTTCTGTTTTCCGTACGGACTATATGTGTAGTGTTTAGTGTTACTCTGGCATTTTATTTGTCCTTGAATCACATCCCTTTTGGAGTAGTATTGACTGGTATATTGCATTGTTGAAATGAAATGGAAAGTGAAAAAAAAAGTTTGGGCTTGGGTTCACGTTCAGGGCAGGCAGGCAGGCAGGTGGCAGAGGGGTACTTTAGAAAGAGAAAGTTGTTTTGTGTTTTCTTTTACGATTAATATTTTTTATCAAAAGGAAGCGAGGAGAAGCCAATGTGTTTATGAATGACATACCTAGTTACATGTTGTATTACTATTACTATATATTACTGTGGACAAAGGAATAAATAATGAAACGAAATTACGAAAAAACAAATGATCCAACATCCTTAAATGACAAAAATCCAGCAAATTTTCATACAAGGCTAATTTTCATAATTATATAATAATTTAATTCTGTTTCATAACAAGTTGTTAACAATAACAATTGAAATACCCTGTATAATAAATATAAATATAATATAATAAGTATAATAGACTGTATTAAATCTTTGGCAACGTATAAGTTTCTAATTAAAAATTAGTTTAGTTGCTTGTTTCAGTTTCTTCAGTAGCTCTGTTGACGTCATCCATTTTTGAATCTGTAGAAGAAGTAGCGGTGGTAGCAGTAGCAGTTGTAGCAGTACTGCTACTACTACCACTTTTTTGTCGAGGTGGAACCTCTTTACAAGACTTTCGCAAGTGCTCCACCAAATGACTCGCACTCTTGACCTTGAGCCCACAGTGCTCACACTCGGCCGTCTCTGTGGAATGACTCCTCTCGTGCGTGGATAGCACCGCCTGGGACTCGAACATCATATCACAATTGTCGCATTTGAACGTGTACAGCTCGGCGTGCTCCGTCCGCAGGTGGGCGTGGAGGAGGGTGCGATGGTCAAACTGTAGCTGGCACACCTTGCACTCCACCGCCTTGCCCCCGGAGTGAACGGAGCTGAGGTGGGATCTCAGGTCCCGCCCGTGGAAAAACTTGGTGAGGCAGAGGTCACACTGGAAATTACGAGCACGNGTCACACTGGAAATTACGAGCACGGGGTGCAGGTGCAGTAGTCACCAGTTGTTGTTTCCTCCCGTCCCCGGCCACCATCCTCCCGTGAATGCTCTCCAGGTGGCGACTCAACTCAAACTTTCGGGAAAAGACCTTGTCACAGGTGTCGCAGGGGAAGGACTCCAGCCCGAGTTGGGACAGGTGCTCCGACTGCATGTGTCGATACATTTTCAACCGCTTCCCAGTCTGGCCACAAAATTTGCAGCGATGGAGGAGAACCCCACCACTACTACCACCACCCCCACTGCTCTCACGATTCTCCACCACCTCCTCCAGTGCCCCCTTGAACTTGTGATCCTTCTCGTGCTTGTAGTAGGTGAATGCAGAGTCCGTTTTGAACTCACATTCTCCGCAACGCAATGAGGCCTTGGGATGGTCTCGCTGCAGGTGCCGGATCCGCCCGCTCTGGCATTTCGAGGGGTAGCTGCAAATGGGGCAGACAAACTTGGTGTGAATGGAGTGCGCCTCCTTGTGCTTGTTCAACATTTCCAGTTTGTGGTACACCTGGTGGCAGATGCTGCATTCGACTAAGAAATTTATATAAAAAAATAACAATTAGTTATTTTACAATTATGACAGCCAACCAAAAAATTAATGAGTTGGAGCATTATTTCATTTATTTATTTTTTTTTACATTTTCCAATTCGCCCAGTTTTACTGGTACCAGGGGTTTGGACTTCTTGTTGATGATTTTTGGGTTTTGGCTTTGGCCCCGGTTTAGCTCGAGCACGCATTTCCCCTGCCCCTTTTCCATTTTTTTCAGCTAGCTTGCTGGAACTGGAACTGGAAGAAGAAGGTTTTGGAAACTTGGAGGATTTTGGCGGCCGCCCTGGCCCACGTCGTACCGGCGTCTCTGGAACTGCTGCTGGTGGTGTTTCCAATGATCCAGTTTGACTTCCAGCTTCAACTAGCTTTCTGGAAGGTTTCGTCGCTCTGCAAGAAATTAATTACAGTTCCAATAAATAAACTGTATTATTTCCCTTTACGGGATTGATTTTAATTTGATGATGATGATTATCGTACCGATTGCTTTTCCGAGGCCGACCCCGTTTCCGACCTCCTCCTTTATTATTAGGCTTCCTACTTGTTCCATGTTTGGCACTGGCACGCTCAACCAGCAGATGCGGATTCTTAACAAAAACAATGTTGGTGGGTGCACTTGGAGGTGGCGGACGTGGCGGTGGTGGTGATGTGCTCCTCCGTTCCTTGTCCAAATGCAAGCGAGACGCATTCCTCTCATTTTCGGATTGAAGCCTTGGAATGTCAACATCAGTTTGACAAGAGCGTTCATCAGTCCCCCCGGCGGTGGCGGCGGTGGCAGTGCATGGTGGAGAAGAGTAGGAGGTGGAGGCGCTCCCAAATAAATCCCTACGTTCGTTTCCTGCATATTTGGAGTATCCTAATATACAAGTTGAAATTGAAATTAATTAGTTAATCAATCAAATCATGAATATAAAAATGACCTCAAAAAAATTTGTACCTGGAAAAGCTTCCCGGATGACACTGTGCAGCGTCAGAAGCCCTCTGGCGTTATCCTCCTCCTCCTCCTCCAACAAGCCATCCGATTCCAGCAAGCTTATTTGCAGCCCTGTCCTCAGCACCTTTCCAATCCTCCCAATTTCCTCCTGCAGCTTGGAGCACTCCTGATGGAGCTGATAGGCGTTTGACACGAGCTCCCCGCACTCCTCGCAGAGGCGACACCAGAGGCCCGGGTCCACCCCACACGTCTGGTGGAGGAGCCTTGCCACCTCCGACTTTGGATACTGGAGCAGGTTGCGGAGGAGGAAGATGCAGGACACGTTTCTACTCAGGCTTAGCGGCTCTCCAGGTTTCCAAAATTGTTTCCAGGATTGGATCCCTCCAGTGTTTTGGCTCAAGCAGATGAGGCATGGCTCGCATTGGAACAGCCCACCACCGCTGGAATTATTGTTAATATTATTATAATTATTATTGTTGTACCCGTCATTAACCTCACATTTAATTAGCAGCTCATGCTCCACAAAAGTTGAAGCTTCCTTGGAACTCATTGTGATTGTTATTAGGAAAAAATTGGCTTTCAGAGCTCATCTCTCTGTGAGACGAGATGCAATTAGATCGGGAATTTTTTTTAGCTTTAATTAATTACTAATTATTTTAATTAATCGAGAGGAGAGGAATGAGGAGTTAAGATGTAAACATTTCCATATGATATTATTTTCACGGTTCAGAGCACGTTTCCCTTAGCGGGCTCCCATTGGGGCGGAATGAGATGTTGGAGGTGTTCAAAACAGCTTGGAGACACGTGCTTCTGCTTGCTAATGGGTAGGTATGAATAAAAAATGCGTAAACGCGTTAAGTATGTGCCATTATTACTTGTTACTTGTGCTCCTGTTTTCCCCGGTCTATTCCTACACGAAATCTTAATGTACTTTATTAATTACAGCTAGAAATCGCGTCGAAATTCTATTGCCCTGCAAACCCTCGTATGAATTTTGTAGAATTTTTCAAGATTTCTAATATATGGTTTGGAGCTTGAGTCGACTAGGCCCACAATTGATGCTCTGTAGGTCAAGTTCATCAGTACGAATATTTCGTTTTCTAAAGATGAACTCATCATCAAAGTTAGGGGCTGCCAAAAGAAAAGTGGCAGTATAATTTAAATAGCACAATAATATGGCATTTAATTAAAACTTACAAAGTTTTGATGTAACTTAAGAATATCCGCCATCTCTTATTGTGTGCACCAAAAAAGCACAACTAATAATTAGTAACTTAAAATTCCTGATGCAAACCACGATGAAGAGTTATTATGGTATCAAGCAAAAGGTCATTTTATCCAAAATGCCTGTATTATCATCAAATGGTCAAAGAGATACAGAGTCCTGAAAGTACAGGGTTTACGTTTGAAAATTAAGATGGTTTGACTACTCATTACTATTTCTACTTACAATTAATACTACACATATTTTTGTTTCAAGAACCCTGTTATATGACCTTAACATATATAGTGCCAAATATAATTCTTCTAAATGATTTTAATGATAAGGTATTTTTAAAAAATGTGACCATATTTGGGTTACGCTCAGTGTGGACGAGACAGACAGACGGACAAAAATATATACAACCTTATTGCAAGCTGTTTGTTTTCGTTATATTATTGACCATACATATATGAAATGTCACATAATACACGTGTACTGGAGCAACATGTTCTACTTCTGCTGCTGGAATTCCATTCCAAATCCAGAATAATATAGAGTAAGTAAATTCGTATATCTCCGAACCGAAGTGGTTTTTACATTATTATCATCATGTTAAATGACCATTTTTGTGATAAGTGACAGGATAACATGATATAAACCGACGAGACTGACGAGACAACTGATTGATGATGTCTTACTGGATGAAATGAAAGTGAAGTGGTCCAAAGTGCTTTTTGGTGTTTTTTTTTGTCAAGTGTTTGTCTAGTATTTATACTTTTGTGTAGTGTGTGCAGTACAAACTAAACAAAACCTTATTATTATACATGACAATTTGACTTCGAACTGAGGTGGAGCACACCATCCATCTGCTATTATTTGAGGTGGAGTGGAGGTGGTGTGGGTGGATGGACTAGCAAGAGCAAAAGGTTAAACCATAAAAACCTTGTTTTCAGTCAGTGTATTCGTGCAGGGGAAGTAGTCAAAGTACCCAGTAGTAGTGCCTGCAATAATAAGTAGCACGTTTTCCGATCCCACTACCACACGACACGACACGACCCACATTAAATTAAATTTATTAAAAATGAGTGGAGGAGCAACGCCACCGTCATTTATAATTTTTACTTTGCTCCTATTACTGAGCTCCGGACCGGGTGGCGGACTAGCAGCAAAGAAGGATGACCCCATCTCGCCGCACGTTGTGCACACGGTAAACGGCCCTTGGAAAGGTGTTCAAAAGTTGTCCCGAAATGGGACTCCGTACGTGTCCTTTATGGGAGTCAGGTATGCGGATCCTCCAAAACGATTTGAGGTAATAATAATAA